>JAWQFJ010019360.1:0-13666 GCA_034096865.1 Theodoxus fluviatilis | reverse complement strand
ATCATCATCATCATCATCATCATCATCATCATCATCATCATCATCATCATCATCATCATCATCACCATCATCATTCTTATGAGGGGGAAAATGTTGTGAAAATACGGTCAGCATGAACTTTTTCTCTTCTTTTTTTAAATTTACAATTTTGTGTTTAAATAAAAGAGGCTAGATTGAACTTGAATCAAGTTTCTCTTTCGCTGAGAATGCTTTTTAAAAAGCATAAATAGTGGGCGTCCCGAGTGCCCATAAAGCAGGGAGGATGGGACAGCATGCAGTTTGTTTTTTACTGCCAATCTTCTTCTTCGTCATCATCTTCTTTTTTTCGCAGTCAAATAAAAAAAGTTTAGGGTAGGTCAGAAAAAATTGAGTTGGTTGGGTTCTGGTAACCACAACTAATAATTTTGGGGGGTGGGATGGGGGGGTGGGGTGATGGAGTGGGGAAGGAGGGGGCCGTATGATGAAGATGATGATGATGATAATGAAAATAGTGGAGGTATAGAAACTGGAATATAGCAAACTGTCAACAGCTATGATACAAAGTCGTATGCAAGTGTGACCAAAGGCACTTGGCATCAGCACCTCAGGTTAAAAAGACATAGCCAGAGACTGCACCAGTGGGAGAAGAGCTCCAGAGTAGACTGGGGGAGGGAGAGGAGAGGTCCAGAGCAGACTGAGGGAGGGAGAAGAGAGCTCCAGAGCAGACTGAGGGAGGGAGAGGAGAGCTCCAGAGCAGACTGAGGGAGGGAGAGGAGAGCTCCACAGCAGACTGAGGGAGGGAGAGGAGAGCTCCACAGCAGACTGAGGGAGGGAGAGGAGAGCTCCACAGCAGACTGAGGGAGGGAGAGGAGAGCTCCACAGCAGACTGAGGGAGGGAGAGGAGAGCTCCACAGCAGACTGAGGGAGGGAGAGGAGAGCTCCACAGCAGACTGAGGGAGGGAGAGGAGAGCTCCACAGCAGACTGAGGGAGGGAGAGGAGAGCTCCACAGCAGACTGAGGGAGGGAGAGGAGAGCTCCACAGCAGACTGAGGGAGGGAGAGGAGAGCTCCACAGCAGACTGAGGGAGGGAGAGGAGAGCTCCACAGCAGACTGAGGGAGGGAGAGGAGAGCTCCACAGCAGACTGAGGGAGGGAGAGGAGAGCTCCACAGCAGACTGAGGGAGGGAGAGGAGAGCTCCACAGCAGACTGAGGGAGGGAGAGGAGAGCTCCACAGCAGACTGAGGGAGGGAGAGGAGAGCTCCACAGCAGACTGAGGGAGGGAGAGGAGAGCTCCACAGCAGACTGAGGGAGGGAGAGGAGAGCTCCACAGCAGACTGAGGGAGGGAGAGGAGAGCTCCACAGCAGACTGAGGGAGGGAGAGGAGAGCTCCACAGCAGACTGAGGGAGGGAGAGGAGAGCTCCACAGCAGACTGAGGGAGGGAGAGGAGAGCTCCACAGCAGACTGAGGGAGGGAGAGGAGAGCTCCACAGCAGACTGAGGGAGGGAGAGGAGAGCTCCACAGCAGACTGAGGGAGGGAGAGGAGAGCTCCACAGCAGACTGAGGGAGGGAGAGGAGAGCTCCACAGCAGACTGAGGGAGGGAGAGGAGAGCTCCACAGCAGACTGAGGGAGGGAGAGGAGAGCTCCACAGCAGACTGAGGGAGGGAGAGGAGAGCTCCACAGCAGACTGAGGGAGGGAGAGGAGAGCTCCACAGCAGACTGAGGGAGGGAGAGGAGAGCTCCACAGCAGACTGAGGGAGGGAGAGGAGAGCTCCACAGCAGACTGAGGGAGGGAGAGGAGAGCTCCACAGCAGACTGAGGGAGGGAGAGGAGAGCTCCACAGCAGACTGAGGGAGGGAGAGGAGAGCTCCACAGCAGACTGAGGGAGGGAGAGGAGAGCTCCACAGCAGACTGAGGGAGGGAGAGGAGAGCTCCACAGCAGACTGAGGGAGGGAGAGGAGAGCTCCACAGCAGACTGAGGGAGGGAGAGGAGAGCTCCACAGCAGACTGAGGGAGGGAGAGGAGAGCTCCACAGCAGACTGAGGGAGGGAGAGGAGAGCTCCACAGCAGACTGAGGGAGGGAGAGGAGAGCTCCACAGCAGACTGAGGGAGGGAGAGGAGAGCTCCACAGCAGACTGAGGGAGGGAGAGGAGAGCTCCACAGCAGACTGAGGGAGGGAGAGGAGAGCTCCACAGCAGACTGAGGGAGGGAGAGGAGAGCTCCACAGCAGACTGAGGGAGGGAGAGGAGAGCTCCACAGCAGACTGAGGGAGGGAGAGGAGAGCTCCACAGCAGACTGAGGGAGGGAGAGGAGAGCTCCACAGCAGACTGAGGGAGGGAGAGGAGAGCTCCACAGCAGACTGAGGGAGGGAGAGGAGAGCTCCACAGCAGACTGAGGGAGGGAGAGGAGAGCTCCACAGCAGACTGAGGGAGGGAGAGGAGAGCTCCACAGCAGACTGAGGGAGGGAGAGGAGAGCTCCACAGCAGACTGAGGGAGGGAGAGGAGAGCTCCACAGCAGACTGAGGGAGGGAGAGGAGAGCTCCACAGCAGACTGAGGGAGGGAGAGGAGAGCTCCACAGCAGACTGAGGGAGGGAGAGGAGAGCTCCACAGCAGACTGAGGGAGGGAGAGGAGAGCTCCACAGCAGACTGAGGGAGGGAGAGGAGAGCTCCACAGCAGACTGAGGGAGGGAGAGGAGAGCTCCACAGCAGACTGAGGGAGGGAGAGGAGAGCTCCACAGCAGACTGAGGGAGGGAGAGGAGAGCTCCACAGCAGACTGAGGGAGGGAGAGGAGAGCTCCACAGCAGACTGAGGGAGGGAGAGGAGAGCTCCACAGCAGACTGAGGGAGGGAGAGGAGAGCTCCACAGCAGACTGAGGGAGGGAGAGGAGAGCTCCAGAGCAGACTGAGGGAGGGAGAGGAGAGCTCCAGAGCAGACTGAGGGAGGGAGAGGAGAGCTCCACAGCAGACTGAGGGAGGGAGAGGAGAGCTCCAGAGCAGACTGAGGGAGGGAGAGGAGAGCTCCAGAGCAGACTGAGGGAGGGAGAGGAGAGCTCCACAGCAGACTGAGGGAGGGAGAGGAGAGCTCCACAGCAGACTGAGGGAGGGAGAGGAGAGCTCCAGAGCAGACTGAGGGAGGGAGAGGAGAGCTCCACAGCAGACTGAGGGAGGGAGAGGAGAGCTCCACAGCAGACTGAGGGAGGGAGAGGAGAGCTCCACAGCAGACTGAGGGAGGGAGAGGAGAGCTCCACAGCAGACTGAGGGAGGGAGAGGAGAGCTCCACAACAGACTGAGGGAGGGAGAGGAGAGCTCTACAGCAGACTGAGGGAGGGAGAGGAGAGCTCCACAGCAGACTGAGGGAGGGAGAGGAGAGCTCCACAGCAGACTGAGGGAGAGAGAGGAGAGCTCCACAGCAGACTGAGAGAGAGAGAGGAGAGCTCCACAACAGACTGAGGGAGGGAGAGGAGAGCTCCACAGCAGACTGAGGGAGGGAGAGGAGAGCTCCACAGCAGACTGAGGGAGGGAGAGGAGAGCTCCACAGCAGACTGAGGGAGAGAGAGGAGAGCTCCACAGCAGACTGAGAGAGGGAGAGGAGAGCTCCACAACAGACTGAGGGAGGGAGAGATAAGAATCCAGAGACTTGAGGAGGAGACACCTCGACAGAAGGACAGGATGAACGGGATGACATTAGCACTTTCAAATGCAACCACTCTAAGACTGCCTCACCAGGATTTGACTGTTCAGTCTCAGCAGAGTCTGCAACCAAGCAACAACTCCAGGAGAAGGAGAGGATGTTTAAGGCGCAGGCTGTGGTTCAATCCCTGGAACGGGAAAAATCTGGGTTTATTTTAAACAACAACTTCACGACCAGGATCCATGGACAGACAGGACTAGCAGGGGCCCACTACTGGAATTAAAAGCATGGGTGCGACCAGTAGTCATCGCAGCACTAGGAAGCAGCACATCAGAACTCCCAGCAGACCTTGAGACTGTGCCATGCTGGCAAAACCCAGCACCCCAAAACCCAAGAACATCTCCGAAGACTTCAACAGGTGCAGAACACCGCAGCACGTATAGTAAAACGTCCACCTAGTCGTTCTCACATAACACCCATCCTTCGAGAGCTACACTGGCTGCCTGTCCACCAACGTATTGTGTTCAAAACACTGTGTCATGTGTTCAAGTGCGTCAATGGTTTGGCCCCGTGGTATCTGGTTGAGCTCCTCAAGACTTATAAGCCTGTGAGAGATCTCAGATCTTCGGCGCAGTCATTACTCCATGTGCCACGCTACAACACCAAGAGATCTGGAGAAAGAGCATTCTCGTATGCTGTACCGAAACTCTGGAACGATATCCCAGACAGACTGAGGAAATCTCCTTCAATACAGACTTTCAAGTCACAGCTAAAAACTCTTTTATTCAAAGGGTGAACGTGTTGAGCGCCTTGAGCATGCCTTTGGGTGTGAGATTGGGGCTATATAGGAGCCAAAATACATACATGCATACATACCCCTCCTGAAATCTGCCATCCTGGCAGTGCTCGCATCCAAAGAAAATCTTTGGATCTCCCAGAATCCCAGTAGCATTTCCTACACCGCGAACAAAGCATCATTGACTAAACAGAAGATTCAAGTGCCAGTAAAGCATTGATCAGTGGCCCTATGATCAGAGAGCAAAGCATAAAGGGATTTGAGTCCAAACATGGTTGATAAGTCACAGTAGAAAACTAGGGAGAACTCTGAGAGTGCGAAACCTCCACCAAGAAAACCACAGCTATTCTTACACGGCCTGTGTGATTAAATCATGCAGGATTTTCTGCTAACCAGACCTGTCCCTACGAAGTTTAGTTAACTTTGGCGCCATGCCAGCTAGCAATAGCTGAATGCAGAACGCATACACCAACGTCATCAATAGTTTGACGTCATCAACTTTGTCGTGCACATCAAATTCTCGCATTATGCTTCCAATTCCCAAACTGCATAACAGATAACCTCCAAATTTTCATGGATTGTTTTTTGGGTGAAACCCTGACCTTCTGCCAAATTCCACCAAAATCCATTTTGAACTTTTTGAGTTATATTGCTGAATAACAAACTAATGAACAAACAAACAAATGATGGTAAAGCATAACCTTCTTGGCAGAGATAACCTATTCCTTTTCCTTGAACTTGACTTTTACACTAGTCAATGACAAAAATCAAACCTTTGTTCTTCAAATTCAGACGGGACTAACTCGCACACTACAAGTAAGCGGAGCAAGGATCAACAGAACCACCAGAATCGAAGGAAGGGTGGGCACGGTCATGGGAAGAGCCAAGCTGGCCATTCCAGGAGCCCCCCTCTGCTGATGGTTGCCAAGCGCCTGGAGTACTCGGACAGTGAGACAGGAAGCATCCATGGCAGGAAGTCGCCCCCTCTCCTTGTCGCAGCCAGACCCCTCCCTACTTCTCCCCCCTCTCTGTCTGATTCAGGTGAGTGGGTGTGCTGTGTGTGTTGTGTGTGTGTGTGCGTGGTGTGTGTGTGTGTGCGTGTGTGTGTGTGTGTGGTGTGTGTGTGTGTGTGTGTGTGTGTGTCATGTGTGTGCATGTTTTGTGTGTGTGTATGTGTGTGTGTGTGTGTGTGTGTGTATGTATGTGTGTGTGTGTGGTGTGTGTGTGTGTGTGTGTGTGTGTCTGTGTGTGTGTGTGAGTGTGTGTGTGTGGTGTGTGTGTGTGTGTGTGTGTGTGTGTGTGTGTGTGTGTGTGTGTGTGTGTGTGTGTGCATGTGTGTGTGTGTGGTGTGTGTGTGTGTGTGTGTGTGTGTGGTGTGTGTGTGTGTGTGTGTGTGTGTGTGTGTGTGGTGTGTGTGTGTGTGTGTGTGTGGTGTGTGTGTGTGTGTGTGTGTGTGTGGTGTGTGTGTGTGTGTGTGTGTGTGTGGTGTGTGTGTGTGTGTGTCATGTGTGTGCATGTTGTGTGTGTGTGTGTGTGTGGTGTATGTGTGGTGTTGGTCTGAGTGTGCGTGTGGTGTGTGTCTGAGTGTTTGTGTGTAGTGTGTGTCTGAGTGTGTGGGTGCATATGTGTGTGCATGCATACATGTGTGTGTGTGTGTGTGTGTGTGTGTGTGTGTGTGCGTGCGTGTGGGTAAAGAGTCTTAACAGAAAAGCAGATGGATAGACGAATGGATGGACAGAGAGGCATGCGTGTGGTGGTAGTGGTGTGGTGGAGATGATGGTGGTAGTAATGGCAGTTGTGGTAGTTGTGGTGATGACACGGTAGTAGTAATATTGATGGTAATGGTAGTGGTGGTGATAGCTGTGGTGGAGATGGTGTGGTAGTGATGGCAGTTGTGGTAGTAGGGGTAGTTGGAGTGGTGGTTATGGTGGTGGTAGTAGTAGTGATAGTTTTGGTAGTGGTGGTGGTGGTAGTGGTTTGGTGGAGATGGTGGGGTAGTGATGACAGTTGTGGTAGTAGTGGTAGTTGGTGTGGTGGTTGTGGTGGTGGTAGTAGTAGTGATAGTGTTGGTAGTGGTGGTGGTAGCTGTGTTGGTAGTGGTGTAATGGTGGTAGTGTTAGGGTGCAGATGATGGTGGTAGTGATGGCAGTTGTAGTGGTAGTTGCAGTATTGGTGGGAGTAGTGGTAGTGGTGATGATAGTAGCAGTAGTTGCAGTGGTGGTGGTAGTAACAGTAGTTGCAGTGGTCATGGCAGTAGTTGCAGTTGTGATGGGAGTAGCAGTAGTTGCGGTGGTGGTGGGAGTAGCAGTAGTTGCAGTGGTGGTGGGAGTAGTGGAGTTGCAGTGGTGGTGGTAGTAGCAGTAGTTGCAGTGGTGATGGGAGTAGCAGTAGTTGCAGTGGTGATGGAAGTAGCAGTAGTTGAGGTGGTGGTGGAAGTAACAGTAGTTGCAGTGGTGATGGGAGTAGCAGTAGTTGCAGTGGTGATGGGAGTAGCAGTAGTTGCAGTGGTGGTGGTAGTAGCAGTAGTTGCAGTGGTGATGGGAGTAGCAGTAGTTGCGGTGGTGGTGGGAGTAACAGTAGTTGCAGTGGTGGTGGGAGTAGCAGTACTTGCAGTGGTGGTGGTAGTAGCAGTAGTTGCAGTGGTGGTGGTAGTAGCAGTAGTTGCAGTGGTGATGGGAGTAGCAGTAGTTGCAGTGGTGATGGGAGTAGCAGTAGTTGCAGTGGTGGTGGTAGTAGCAGTAGTTGCAGTGGTGGTGGTAGTAGCAGTAGTTGCAGTGGTGGTGGGAGTAGCAGTAGTTGCAGTGGTGGTGGTAGTAGCAGTAGTTGCAGTGGTGGTGGGAGTAGCAGTAGTTGCAGTGGTAGTGGTAGTAGCAGTAGTTGCAGTGGTGATGGGAGTAGCAGTAGTTGCAGTGGTGATGGGAGTAGCAGTAGTTGCAGTGGTGGTGGTAGTAGCAGTAGTTGCGGTGGTGGTGGGAGTAGCAGTAGTTGCAGTGGTGGTGGTAGTAGCAGTAGTTGCAGTGGTGATGGGAGTAGCAGTAGTTGCAGTGGTGATGGGAGTAGCAGTAGTTGCAGTGGTGATGGGAGTAGCAGTAGTTGCAGTGGTGGTGGGAGTAGCAGTAGTTGCAGTGGTAATGATAGTAACAGTAGTTGCAGTGGTGATGGTAGTAGCAGTAGTTGCAGTGGTGGTGGTAGTAGCAGTAGTTGCAGTGGTGGTGGTAGTAGCAGTAGTTGCAGTGGTGGTGGTAGTAGCAGTAGTTGCAGTGGTGGTGGTAGTAGCAGTAGTTGCAGTGGTGGTGGGAGTAGTGGTTGTTGCAGTGGTGGTGGGAGTAGCAGTAGTTGCAGTGGTGCTGGTAGTAGTGGAGGTGGTAGTAGCAGTAGTTGCAGTGGTAATGATAGAAGCAGTAGTTGCAGTGGTGGTGGTAGTAGCAGTAGTTGCAGTGGTGGTGGTAGTAGTGGTAATTGCAGTGGTGGTGGTAGTAGCAGTAGTTGCAGTGGTGATGGGAGTAGCAGTAGTTGCGGTGGTGGTGGGAGTAGCAGTAGTTGCAGTGGTGGTGGTAGTAGCAGTAGTTGCAGTGGTGGTGGTAGTAGCAGTAGTTGCAGTGGTGATGGGAGTAGCAGTAGTTGCAGTGGTGGTGGTAGTAGCAGTAGTTGCAGTGGTGGTGGTAGTAGCAGTAGTTGCAGTGGTGGTGGTAGTAGCAGTAGTTGCAGTGGTGGTGGTAGTAGCAGTAGTTGCGGTGGTGGTGGGAGTAGCAGTAGTTGCAGTGGTGGTGGAAGTAGTGGAGTTGCAGTGGTGGTGGTAGTAGCAGTAGTTGCAGTGGTGATGGGAGTAGCAGTAGTTGCAGTGGTGATGGGAGTTGCAGTAGTTGCGGTGGTGGTGGGAGTAACAGTAGTTGCAGTGGTGATGGGAGTAGCAGTAGTTGCAGTGGTGATGGGAGTAGCAGTAGTTGCAGTGGTGGTGGTAGTAGCAGTAGTTGCGGTGGTGGTGGGAGTAGCAGTAGTTGCAGTGGTGGTGGTAGTAGCAGTAGTTGCAGTGGTGATGGGAGTAGCAGTAGTTGCAGTGGTGATGGGAGTAGCAGTAGTTGCAGTGGTGATGGGAGTAGCAGTAGTTGCAGTGGTGATGGGAGTAGCAGTAGTTGCAGTGGTAATGATAGTAACAGTAGTTGCAGTGGTGGTGGTAGTAGCAGTAGTTGCAGTGGTGGTGGTAGTAGTGGTAATTGCAGTGGTGGTGGTAGTAGCAGTAGTTGCAGTGGTGGTGGTAGTAGCAGTAGTTGCAGTGGTGGTGGTAGTAGCAGTAGTTGCAGTGGTGGTGGGAGTAGTGGTTGTTGCAGTGGTGGTGGGAGTAGCAGTAGTTGCAGTGGTGCTGGTAGTAGTGGAGGTGGTAGTAGCAGTAGTTGCAGTGGTAATGATAGAAGCAGTAGTTGCAGTGGTGGTGGTAGTAGCAGTAGTTGCAGTGGTGGTGGTAGTAGCAGTAGTTGCAGTGGTGATGGGAGTAGCAGTAGTTGCGGTGGTGGTGGGAGTAGCAGTAGTTGCAGTGGTGGTGGTAGTAGCAGTAGTTGCAGTGGTGGTGGTAGTAGCAGTAGTTGCAGTGGTGATGGGAGTAGCAGTAGTTGCAGTGGTGGTGGTAGTAGCAGTAGTTGCAGTGGTGGTGGTAGTAGCAGTAGTTGCAGTGGTGGTGGTAGTAGCAGTAGTTGCAGTGGTGGTGGTAGTAGCAGTAGTTGCAGTGGTGGTGGGAGTAGCAGTAGTTGCAGTGGTGGTGGTAGTAGCAGTAGTTGCAGTGGTGGTGGTAGTAGCAGTAGTTGCAGTGGTGATGGGAGTAGCAGTAGTTGCAGTGGTGATGGGAGTAGCAGTAGTTGCAGTGGTGGTGGGAGTAGCAGTAGTTGCAGTGGTGATGGTAGTAGCAGTAGTTGCAGTGGTGATGGGAGTAGCAGTAGTTGCAGTGGTGGTGGTAGTAGCAGTAGTTGCGGTGGTGGTGGAGTAGCAGTAGTTGCAGTGGTGGTGGTAGTAGCAGTAGTTGCAGTGGTGGTGGTAGTAGCAGTAGTTGCAGTGGTGGTGGGAGTAGCAGTAGTTGCAGTGGTGGTGGGAGTAGCAGTAGTTGCAGTGGTGATGGGAGTAGCAGTAGTTGCAGTGGTAATGATAGTAGCAGTAGTTGCAGTGGTGGTGGTAGTAGCAGTAGTTGCAGTGGTGGTGGTAGTAGTGGTAATTGCAGTGGTGGTGGTAGTAGCAGTAGTTGCAGTGGTGATGGTAGTAGCAGTAGTTGCAGTGGTGGTGGTAGTAGCAGTAGTTGCAGTGGTGGTGGGAGTAGCAGTAGTTGCAGTGGTGGTGGGAGTAGCAGTAGTTGCAGTGGTGGTGGTAGTAGTGGTGGTGGTAGTAGCAGTAGTTGCAGTGGTGATGGTAGTAGCAGTAGTTGCAGTGGTGGTGGTAGTAGCAGTAGTTGCAGTGGTGGTGGTAGTAGCAGTAGTTGCAGTGGTGGTGGTAGTAGCAGTAGTTGCAGTGGTGATGGGAGTAGCAGTAGTTGCAGTGGTGGTGGGAGTAGCAGTAGTTGCAGTGGTGGTGGTAGTAGCAGTAGTTGCAGTGGTGGTGGTAGTAGCAGTAGTTGCAGTGGTGGTGGTAGTAGCAGTAGTTGCAGTGGTGATGGGAGTAGCAGTAGTTGCAGTGGTGGTGGTAGTAGCAGTAGTTGCAGTGGTGGTGGTAGTAGCAGTAGTTGCAGTGGTGGTGGTAGTAGCAGTAGTTGCAGTGGTGGTGGTAGTAGCAGTAGTTGCAGTGGTGGTGGTAGTAGCAGTAGTTGCAGTGGTGGTGGTAGTAGCAGTAGTTGCAGTGGTGGTGGTAGTAGCAGTAGTTGCGGTGGTGGTGGGAGTAGCAGTAGTTGCAGTGGTGGTGGAAGTAGTGGAGTTGCAGTGGTGGTGGTAGTAGTGGTGGTAGTAGTGGTGATGGGAGTTGCAGTAGTTGCGGTGGTGGTGGGAGTAACAGTAGTTGCAGTGGTGATGGGAGTAGCAGTAGTTGCAGTGGTGATGGGAGTAGCAGTAGTTGCAGTGGTGGTGGGAGTAGTGGAGTTGCAGTGGTGGTGGTAGTAGCAGTAGTTGCAGTGGTGATGGGAGTAGCAGTAGTTGCAGTGGTGATGGGAGTAGCAGTAGTTGCGGTGGTGGTGGGAGTAGCAGTAGTTGCAGTGGTGGTGGTAGTAGCAGTAGTTGCAGTGGTGGTGGTAGTAGCAGTAGTTGCAGTGGTGGTGGGAGTAGCAGTAGTTGCAGTGGTGATGGGAGTAGCAGTAGTTGCAGTGGTGATGGGAGTAGCAGTAGTTGCAGTGGTGGTGGGAGTAGCAGTAGTTGCAGTGGTGGTGGGAGTAGCAGTAGTTGCAGTGGTGGTGGGAGTAGCAGTAGTTGCAGTGGTGGTGGTAGTAGCAGTAGTTGCAGTGGTGGTGGGAGTAGCAGTAGTTGCAGTGGTGGTGGTAGTAGCAGTAGTTGCAGTGGTGGTGGTAGTAGCAGTAGTTGCGGTGGTGGTGGGAGTAGCAGTAGTTGCAGTGGTGGTGGTAGTAGCAGTAGTTGCAGTGGTGGTGGGAGTAGCAGTAGTTGCAGTGGTGATGGGAGTAGCAGTAGTTGCAGTGGTGATGGGAGTAGCAGTAGTTGCAGTGGTGGTGGTAGTAGCAGTAGTTGCAGTTGTAATGATAGTAGCAGTAGTTGCAGTGGTGGTGGTAGTAGCAGTAGTTGCAGTGGTGGTGGTAGTAGTGGTAATTGCAGTGGTGGTGGTAGTAGCAGTAGTTGCAGTGGTGGTGGTAGTAGCAGTAGTTGCAGTGGTGGTGGTAGTAGCAGTAGTTGCAGTGGTGGTGGGAGTAGTGGTTGTTGCAGTGGTGGTGGGAGTAGCAGTAGTTGCAGTGGTGCTGGTAGTAGTGGAGGTGGTAGTAGCAGTAGTTGCAGTGGTAATGATAGAAGCAGTAGTTGCAGTGGTGGTGGTAGTAGCAGTAGTTGCAGTGGTGGTGGTAGTAGTGGTAATTGCAGTGGTGGTGGTAGTAGCAGTAGTTGCAGTGGTGATGGGAGTAGCAGTAGTTGCGGTGGTGGTGGGAGTAGCAGTAGTTGCAGTGGTGGTGGTAGTAGCAGTAGTTGCAGTGGTGGTGGTAGTAGCAGTAGTTGCAGTGGTGATGGGAGTAGCAGTAGTTGCAGTGGTGGTGGTAGTAGCAGTAGTTGCAGTGGTGGTGGTAGTAGCAGTAGTTGCAGTGGTGGTGGTAGTAGCAGTAGTTGCGGTGGTGGTGGGAGTAGCAGTATGTTGCAGTGGTGGTGGAAGTAGTTGCAGTGGTGGTGGAGTAGCAGTAGTTGCAGTGGTGATGGGAGTAGCAGTAGTTGCAGTGGTGGTGGGAGTAGCAGTAGTTGCAGTGGTGGTGGTAGTAGCAGTAGTTGCAGTGGTGGTGGAGTAGCAGTAGTTGCAGTGGTGGTGGTAGTAGCAGTAGTTGCAGTGGTGGTGGTAGTAGCAGTAGTTGCAGTGGTGGTGGTAGTAGCAGTAGTTGCAGTGGTGGTGGTAGTAGCAGTAGTTGCAGTGGTGGTGGTAGTAGCAGTAGTTGCAGTGGTGGTGGTAGTAGCAGTAGTTGCAGTGGTGGTGGAGTAGCAGTAGTTGCAGTGGTGGTGGGAGTAGCAGTAGTTGCAGTGGTGGTGGTAGTAGCAGTAGTTGCAGTGGTGGTGGTAGTAGCAGTAGTTGCAGTGGTGGTGGTAGTAGCAGTAGTTGCAGTGGTGGTGGTAGTAGCAGTAGTTGCAGTGGTGGTGGGAGTAGCAGTAGTTGCAGTGGTGATGGGAGTAGCAGTAGTTGCAGTGGTGGTGGAGTAGCAGTAGTTGCAGTGGTGGTGGTAGTAGCAGTAGTTGCAGTGGTGGTGGTAGTAGCAGTAGTTGCAGTGGTGATGGAGTAGCAGTAGTTGCAGTGGTGATGGTAGTAGCAGTAGTTGCAGTGGTGGTGGGAGTAGCAGTAGTTGCAGTGGTGGTGGTAGTAGCAGTAGTTGCAGTGGTGGTGGTAGTAGCAGTAGTTGCAGTGGTGGTGGGAGTAGCAGTAGTTGCAGTGGTGATGGGAGTAGCAGTAGTTGCAGTGGTGATGGGAGTAGCAGTAGTTGCAGTGGTGGTGGGAGTAGCAGTAGTTGCAGTGGTGGTGGTAGTAGCAGTAGTTGCGGTGGTGTTGGCAGTAGCAGTAGTTGCAGTGGTGGTGGTAGTAGCAGTAGTTGCGGTGGTGGTGGGAGTAGCAGTAGTTGCAGTGGTGGTGGTAGTAGCAGTAGTTGCAGTGGTGGTGGTAGTAGCAGTAGTTGCAGTGGTGGTGGGAGTAGCAGTAGTTGCAGTGGTGATGGGAGTAGCAGTAGTTGCAGTGGTGATGGGAGTAGCAGTAGTTGCAGTGGTAATGATAGTAACAGTAGTTGCAGTTGTAATGATAGAAGCAGTAGTTGCAGTGGTGGTGGTAGTAGCAGTAGTTGCAGTGGTGGTGGTAGTAGTGGTAATTGCAGTGGTGGTGGTAGTAGCAGTAGTTGCAGTGGTGGTGGTAGTAGCAGTAGTTGCAGTGGTGGTGGTAGTAGCAGTAGTTGCAGTGGTGGTGGGAGTAGTGGTTGTTGCAGTGGTGGTGGGAGTAGCAGTAGTTGCAGTGGTGCTGGTAGTAGTGGAGGTGGTAGTAGCAGTAGTTGCAGTGGTAATGATAGAAGCAGTAGTTGCAGTGGTGGTGGTAGTAGCAGTAGTTGCAGTGGTGGTGGTAGTAGTGGTAATTGCAGTGGTGGTGGTAGTAGCAGTAGTTGCAGTGGTGATGGGAGTAGCAGTAGTTGCGGTGGTGGTGGGAGTAGCAGTAGTTGCAGTGGTGGTGGTAGTAGCAGTAGTTGCAGTGGTGGTGGTAGTAGCAGTAGTTGCAGTGGTGATGGGAGTAGCAGTAGTTGCAGTGGTGGTGGTAGTAGCAGTAGTTGCAGTGGTGGTGGTAGTAGCAGTAGTTGCAGTGGTGGTGGTAGTAGCAGTAGTTGCAGTGGTGGTGGTAGTAGCAGTAGTTGCGGTGGTGGTGGGAGTAGCAGTAGTTGCAGTGGTGGTGGAAGTAGTGGAGTTGCAGTGGTGGTGGTAGTAGCAGTAGTTGCAGTGGTGATGGGAGTAGCAGTAGTTGCAGTGGTGATGGGAGTAGCAGTAGTTGCGGTGGTGGTGGGAGTAGCAGTAGTTGCAGTGGTGGTGGGAGTAGCAGTAGTTGCAGTGGTGGTGGGAGTAGCAGTAGTTGCAGTGGTGGTGGTAGTAGCAGTAGTTGCAGTGGTGGTGGGAGTAGCAGTAGTTGCG
>JAWQFJ010019359.1:0-21210 GCA_034096865.1 Theodoxus fluviatilis | reverse complement strand
GACAGCAGTGGACACTGCTAGAGAGGACAGCAGTGGACACTGCTAGAGAGGACAGTAGTGGACACTGCTAGAGAGGACAGCAGTGGACACTGCTAGAGAGGACAGTAGTGGACACTGCTAGAGAGGACAGCAGTGGACACTGCTAGAGAGGACAGTAGTGGACACTGCTAGAGAGGACAGCAGTGGACACTGCTAGAGAGGACAGCAGTGGACACTGCTAGAGAGGACAGTAGTGGACACTGCTAGAGAGGACAGTAGTGGACACTGCTAGAGAGGACAGCAGTGGACACTGCTAGAGAGGACAGTAGTGGACACTGCTAGGAGGACAGCAGTGGACACTGCTAGAGAGGACAGCAGTGGACACTGCTATGGAGGACAGCAGTGGACACTGCTAGGGAGGACAGCAGTGGACACTGCTAGGGAGGACAGCAGTGGACACTGCTAGGGAGGACAGTAGTGGACACTGCTAGATAGGACATCAGTGGACACTGCTAGAGAGGACCTCAGTGGACACTGCTAGAGAGGACAGCAGTGGACACTGCTAGAGAGGACAGCAGTGGACACTGCTAGAGGACAGTAGTGGACACTGCTAGAGAGGACAGCAGTGGACACTGCTAGGGAGGACAGTAGTGAACAGCAGTGGACAAACTGACCATTGGGCTCATTGGACTGGAAGGTGGCCAGGTGGTCTGCCTCAAAGGTGACCACATCTCTGCTCTCCACGCGGCCCGGGTCTGCAAATCACAGTGGTCAGTCAGTCTGTGTACAGCAGTGAAAAACATTAGGAAAAATAAGACATGGACAGACAGACATGGACAGGCAGACATGGACAGACAGACACACACACACACACAGACACACAGACACACACACAGACACACACACAGACAGACAGAGACACACACACAGACAGACACACACGCACAGACAGACACACACACACAGACAGACACACAGACACACACTGACACACACACAGACACACACACATGCGGACAGACAGACACACACACACTCAGACAGACAGACGGATGGACGGACAGACAGACAGATGGATGGATTGATGGACGAACAGATGGATGGATGGACAGACAGACAGACACAGACACACAAACTCACAAAGCATTAGTGGACAAACAGCAACTTTGTGATTGCGTGCTGACAGATGTCACCTGTTGCACCCGATTCCAGTCAAAACTTCCCCCTGGACATTCATGATGAATGGATGTGTGCTGACCTGCACAACACAGGCATACTGGGGATAAGGGTGCTCCGCTCTCAAGGTGTTCCAAGGTACTCAAGACAAACTAATTTATCTTTCAGGACAGATGGTCTGCATGCATTCGAAAGTCACCATGTTCAACTGCATGTAGGCATGTACTTCTGAACTTCTATGTAAATGTATTGGTCACCATTTCATGTATACCACTTGTGTGATGGACGCCAGCGTAGCACTGTGCGCCTCCCGTCTCAGTTGACTCGAGGATCTCTGACACTAGATGAACTCCACTTTACATTTGTGATGGGTGATGGATGGATGGATGGATGGATGGATGGATGGATGGATGGATGGATGGATGGATGGGTGGGTGGGTGGATGGATGGATGGATGGATGGATGGATGGATGGATGGATGGATGGATGGATGGATGGATGGATGGATGGATGGATGGATGGATGGATGGATGGATGGATGGATGGATGGATGGATGGATGGATGGATGGATGGATGGACGGGTGGGTGGGTGGATGGATGGATGATGGATGGATGGATGGATGGATGGACAGATGGACAGACGGATGGATGGATGGATGCTGGGCGGATGGATGATGGATGGATGGATGGATGGATGGATGGATGGATGGATGGATGGATGGATGGATGGATGGATGGATGGATGGACGGATGGACGAACGGACGGATTGTTATGGTCGTCAGCCTCTGTCGGTTATGTAAGGACCTTGATGATGAAACATCATCCGAGTGGGTTAGAACACGAGCCAATCGCCATGACCTCCTTGGCCATTCACTTCTCATGACTCGTGTGGGAAGACATGGTGGGTGAATTCTTGCTTCCAACCCCAGGAGGATTCTCTCATGAATTTACACACTGACAGGCAAGGCTTACTGTTCATGACAGGCAAAATAACTGTTCATGACAGAGGCAAGCCTAAGGCAAAATAACTGTTCATGACAGAGGCAAGCCTAAGGCAAAATAACTGTTCATGACAGAGGCAAGCCTAAGGCAAAATAACTGTTCATGACAGAGGCAAGCCTAAGGTAAAATAACTGTTCATGACAGAGGCAAGGCTAAGGCAAGGCTAACTGTTCATGACAGAGGTAGGCTAACTGTTCATGACAGAGGTAGGCTAACTGTTCATGACAGAGGTAGGCTAAATGTTCATAAAAGAGGCAAGACTAATTCAATTGTTCATGATAGAGGCAAGGCTCAATGTTCATTGCCGATTCCCTGGCCTGCCTCCTTGTGTCTGCAAGCATTCCTTCATGAGTGTGCATCAAACACGAAGGTCAATAGCCAGACACTGACACCACACTGCCACACCCACATTGGCCACTCCTGATGGCAGGCTCACCTTGCACAAAGTCGGTGCCAAATCTGTCGTTCATTGGGCGTCCATTCTTGACCACCCGTCTGTACACGTCATCCACCCCATCATCTCTCCTGTAGGGGTCATCCCTGGAATGAGGTGGGAAAGAGTCAAATACTGCATGCAGTGCTGTGTGTTGGTGGGACAAGGCAGGGGAGGATACTCTGCCTCCTCTGCCCCTCACAACTGCCCTCCTCACCCTCTGGATGCAGTCATGGGCCACACAAAAGTTCAAGTAGCATTTCCCTGCAAATCCTAAACATCCTCTGCGTTTTGTTACAGACAATAAACAGTTTCCATCAGCCATTCTTTACGGCTGGAAAACATCCCCTGCATGTCATCAGTGGACATCTAGAAAGATTCAACCTGTTAATTGTTGTCCTTTTTCATTGTGAATATCAGTCCTTTTCAACCAGACATTCTCAAAGGGTAAAAAACCCACTCCAACAATGACGGCCAACACCCTACACCAAAACTGCATTATCTCCACCTAACTGACTGCATGCACTGAATGGTGGAAAAGGGGACAGTCTGAGGTCAGGGTTCAACCTAATGCAAGCCGCCTGGCAGTTGCACCGCATGCAAGCACAACCACAGCGCACAGCCTGCACACTTGGGCAACAGAGCATGAACACTGCATGACACTTGATGCTGAAGACATGATGTTGCACGCAAACTGAAGGCATGCGCGTCTCTCCCAACACTGAGCCTCAAGTGGATGGCAGTAAAATTTCAATCTCGCACGTTTCATCCACGTCCCACAGCAGTACAGGGCAACAGTGGGTTTTACATGGCTGCATCTTCCTCTTCTGGGGAAAAAGATGCCCGTCTGTCCTGTCTGTCCCCACTTTGCACAGCCCCGGCATGGAGGCGGGTGAATGGGTTTCCACCTGAGCGGCTGCAAACAGTATTTAGCTGCCTTGGCAGCTGCTTGAAGTGGATTCAGGTCCCACCAGGCTGATCACAGCAAGAACACTGCCCGTGTTGGGACTGTGTGTGTGTTTGTGTCTGTGTACTGTGTGTGTGTTTGTGTCTGTGTACTGTGTGTGTGTTTGTGTGTGTGTGTGTGTAGTGTGTGTGACTATGTATGTGTGTGTGTGTGTGTGTGTGTGTGTGTGTGTTCCTGCATACTTGCGCGTATCTGTGTGTTTGTGTATGTGTGACTGTGTGTATGTGTGTGAGACTGTGTGTATGTTTGTGTTAGTGTGTGTGTGACTGTGTGTATGTGTGTGAAACTGTGTGTGTGTGTGTGTGTGTGTGTGACTGTGTGTATGTGTGTGAGACTGTGTGTGTGCGTGACTGTGTGTGTGTGACTGTGTGTGTGTGACTGTGTAAGTGTGTGTGACTGTACATATGTAAGTGTATGTGTGTGTGTGTTTGTGTGTGTGCATACAGTGTGTGTGTGTGTTAGTGTGTGTATACAGTATGTGTGTGTGTGTGTGAGTGACTGTGTATAGTGTTGTGCCTGTGTGTGTGCATGTTAGTGTGTGACTGGGTGTGTGTGTGTGTGTGTGTGTGTGTGTGTGTGTGTGTGTGTGTGTGTAGAGTGTGTGTGTATGTGTGTCACTGTGTGTGCATGCATGCATGCAAATGTGTGTGTGTGTGTGTGTGTGTGTGTGTGTGTGTGTGTGTGTGTGTGTGTGTGTGTGTGTGTGTGTGTGTGTGTGTGTCACTGTGTGTGCATGCATGCATGCAAATGTGTGTGTGTGTGTGTGTGTGTGTGTGTGTGTGTGTGTGTGTGTGTGTGTGTGTGTGTGTGTGTGTGTGTGGATGTGTGGTGTGTGTGTGTGTGTGTGTGTGTGTGTGTGTGTGGATGTGTGTGTGTGTGTGTGTGTGTGTGTGTGTGTGTGTGTGTGTGTGTGTGTAGTGTGTGTGTATGTGTGTCACTGTGTGTGCATGCATGCATGCAAATGTGTGTGTGTGTGTGTGTGTGTGTGTGTGTGTGTGTGTGTGTGTGTGTGTGTGTGTGATAGCCTAGCAGAACATGGGAAAAGTAAGCAGACAGAAATATCCATTTTCGCTTTACTTGTCACTTCTGCAAGTAGGCCTCTCAGCAAAACAACATGATGCAGCAGATGACGACAAGTTTACACACTCATCAATTTCAGCCTCGTGCAGTGACGAAAGTCCCAATGGCAGGAAGCAAACAACTAACTTCCCTAAATGGATGTCATCAGCAATTTTCACTACAGTTTTGGACTATAAGCATCTCATTCCAATACCAGAAAAGCAAATAATTTAATGCATGGTTTTGCATAAATATATACCACAGAGAAAAACATATGCAAGCAACATCAATCAACATACATGCACACGCTTGCATGAACACACACACACTCACACACAGACACACACACACACACTCACAGACTTTTGTTCCATTACACATTTCTCCACTGACCATGTTTCTAAAGGGCAAGGGAAACTGTACCCAGACCACAGCTGGCAAGTGGCCAGTACTGCCCCCCACACTGGCCCTGCCCTCTGACTCCAGTCCACAGACAAGTGGCCTGTACTGCCCCCCACACTGGCCCTGCCCCCCACTACAGTCCACAGACAAGTGGCCAGTACTGCCCCCCACACTGGCCCTGCCCCCCACTCCAGTCCATAGACAATTGGCCTGTACTGCCCCCCACACTGGCCCTGCCCTCTGACTCCAGTCCATAGACAAGTGGCCAGTACTGCCCCTCACACTGGCCCTGCCCCCCACTCCAGTCCATAGACAAGTGGCCAGTACTGCCCCCCACACTGGCCCTGCCCCCCACTCCAGTCCATAGACAAGTGGCCAGTACTGCCCCCCACACTGCCCCCCCACTCCAGTCCACAGACAAGTGGCCAGTACTGCCCCCCACACTGGCCCTGCCCCCCACTCCAGTCCATAGACAATTGGCCAGTACTGCCCCCCACACTGGCCCTGCCCTCTGACTCCAGTCCATAGACAAGTGGCCAGTACTGCCCCCCACACTGGCCCTGCCCTCTGACTCCAGTCCATAGACAAGTGGCCAGTACTGCCCCTCACACTGGCCCTGCCCCCCACTCCAGTCCACAGACAAGTGGCCAGTACTGCCCCTCACACTGGCCCTGCCCCCCACTCCAGTCCATAGACAAGTGGCCAGTACTGCCCCCCACACTGGCCCTGCCCTCTGACTCCAGTCCACAGACAAGTGGCCAGTACTGCCCCCCACACTGGCCCTGCCCCCACTCCAGTCCACAGACAAGTGGCCAGTACTGCCCCCCACACTGGCCCTGCCCTCTGACTCCAGTCCACAGACAAGTGGCCAGTACTGCCCCCCACACTGGCCCTGCCCCCCACTCCAGTCCACAGACAAGTGGCCTGTACTGCCCCCCACACTGGCCCTGCCCCCCACTCCAGTCCACAGACAATTGGCCTGTACTGCCCCCCACAATGGCCCTGCCCTCTGACTCCAGTCCACAGACAAGTGGCCTGTACTGCCCCCCACACTGGCCCTGCCCCCCACTACAGTCCATAGACAAGTGGCCTGTACTGCCCCCCACACTGGCCCTGCCCCCCACTCCAGTCCACAGACAAGTGGCCTGTACTGCCCCCCACACTGGCCCTGCCCCCCCCACTCCAGTCCACAGACAAGTGGCCAGTACTGCCCCCCACACTGGCCCCCCCCACTCCAGTCCACAGACAAGTGGCCAGTACTGCCCCCCACACTGGCCCTGCCCCCCACTCCAGTCCACAGACAAGTGGCCAGTACTGCCCCCCACACTGGCCCTGCCCTCTGACTCCAGTCCACAGACAAGTGGCCAGTACTGCCCCCCACACTGGCCCTGCCCTCTGACTCCAGTCCACAGACAAGTGGCCTGTACTGCCCCCCACACTGGCCCTGCCCCCCACTCCAGTCCACAGACAAGTGGCCTGTACTGCCCCCCACACTGGCCCTGCCCTCTGACTCCAGTCCACAGACAAGTGGCCTGTACTGCCCCCCACACTGGCCCTGCCCCCCACTACAGTCCATAGACAAGTGGCCTGTACTGCCCCCCACACTGGCCCTGCCCCCCACTACAGTCCACAGACAAGTGGCCAGTACTGCCCCCCACACTGGCCCTGCCCTCTGACTCCAGTTCCACAGACAAGTGGCCAGTACTGCCCCCCACACTGCCCTGCCCTCTGACGTCCAGTCCACAGACAATTGGCCTGTACAGCCCCCCCCAATGGCCCTGCCCTCTGACTCCAGTCCACAGACAAGTGGCCTGTACTGCCCCCCACACTGGCCCTGCCCCTGACTCCCAGTTCCACAGACAAGTGGCCAGTACTGCCCCCCACACTGGCCCTGCCCCCCACTACAGTCCACATGACAGTGGCCTGTACTGCCCCCCACACTGGCCCTGCCCTCTGACTCCAGTCCACAGACAAGTGACCAGTACTGCCCCCCACACTGGCCCTGCCCCCCACTCCAGTCCACAGACAAGTGACCAGTACTGCCCCCCACACTGGCCCTGCCCTCTGACTCCAGTCCACAGACAAGTGGCCAGTACTGCCTTGGACAGGCATCAGGGTGCAGGGTCCAGGCAGACAAGGAGACAAGCACAGACACCACCACCAGGACTGCCATCAACCACTGCAGCTAAGGACAGATCTCCCTACATGACATGGTCTGCCACAGTACCCTGATGTCATCCACCCTGGAGTCATCCACCCTGGTGTCATCCACCCTGGTCCCAGTTCTCATGGTCCTCTAGAAATGAACACGCACACACACAAACACACACACACACACACACACAGACACACACACACACACAGCAAAACGGCACACACACCACTCACACACACACCACTCACACTTCAAACCCACCACACGACACACACACTGTACACATACACTTCACCACGCACACACACAGCATCACACACAAAACACACACACACAACATATCACACACACATATCACACACACACACACACACACACACACACCACAGCCACACACACACACCACACACGACGCGACACCACACACCACCACCACACACACACCACACCACACACACACAGACCCACACTCAACACACACACACACACAGCCCCACACAACACACCACAAGACACACACACGAGCACAACACACCACCCACCCCACACCCACACATATCACACCCCCCTATCCCCCACACACACACACACACCACCCACACACACACCACCCCACACCCCCAACACACACACACACACACACACACACACACCACGCCCCCACACACACACACACACACACACACACCACACACACACACACACCACACACACACACACACCACACCACACACACCCACGCACGCACACACACACACACACACGCCCACCCACACTGACACACACACACACACACACGCGACACACCACACCACACCCACCACACACACACACACGACACACACACAACCACCACACACACACACACACACACACACCACCACACCACACACACACACACACACACCACACACACACACACACACACACACCACACTACACACACACACACACACACACACACACACACACACACACACACACACACACACCACACACACAAAAAGCACACACCCCAAGCCATGACAACTGCCCCATTGATGGAGAGAGATGTCCAACATCCATATCTCTCGCCTGTCATGAAATCACTCTGATTCACCTCATATGACTTATGGGAGGAAACCCTGTCATACATATCAAAGACAGCCTGGGGCAGCGATAGAGAGGACGGAGGCAGAAACATCACATACATCACATGAATTAAACTTCCATGGCTAATGTCTCAACGAGTTCTCCACACACTCCAGTCACTAGAAGCCCGCCCGAGTAGAATCTCAAACTACACTGCAACCTTTGCAGTGCTGGAAGCTAATGCTTGTAGTTCCAATGCTTCAGCAGTTCTTCATGAACCTGGCACTCTATGTCAACAGGACTTCTTATAAACATCTAGGAAAGGCAAAAACCAAAATTTACAGGGGAAGTGCGTGGGACTTAATTAGAAGACAACTTGTGTTTTCCATCTGTGTCACTGCGACCAGATTCTCCACAGGTGCTTGAGACAAGGGACAAGAAAAGGGTAGTCCTGCCTTCTCCCTAGTCATCTTGACATCCCCCCACCCCCTTTCCCCCACTGCCCCACCCCCAATATCCCCACCTCCAATACCCCCACCTCCAATATCCCCACCCCCAGTATCCCCACCCCCAATATCCCCACCCCCAATACCCTACCTCCAATATCCCTACCCCCAGTATCCCCACCCCCAATACCCTACCTCCAATATCCCCACCCCCAGTATCCCCACCCCCAGTATCCCCACCCCCAATACCCTACCTCCAATATCCCCACCCCCAGTATCCCCACCCCCAGTATCCTCACCCCCAATATCCCCACCCCCAATATCCCCACCCCCAATATCCCCACCCCCAATATTCCCACCTCCAGTATCCCCACCCCCAATGCCCCCACTCCCCAATACCCTACCTCCAATATCCCCACCCCCAGTATCCCCACCCCCAGTACCCTACCTCCAATATCCCCACCCCCAGTACCCTACCTCCAATATCCCCACCCCCAGTATCCCCACCCCCAATACCCTACCTCCAATATCCCCACCCCCAGTATCCCCACCCCCAATATCCCCACCCCCAATATCCCCACCTCCAATATCCCCACCCCCAGTACCCTACCTCCAATATCCCCACCCCCAGTACCCTACCTCCAATATCCCCACCCCCAGTACCCTACCTCCAATATCCCCACCCCCAGTATTCCCACCCCCAATATCCCCACCCCCAATATCCCCACCCCAATACCCTACCTCCAATATCCCCCCCCCCAGTATCCCCACCCCCAATATCCCCACCCCCAATATTCCCACCTCCAGTATCCCCACCCCCAGTACCCTACCTCCAATATCCCTACCCCCAGTACCCTACCTCCAATATCCCCACCCCCAGTATCCCCACCCCCGATATCCCCACCCCCAATACCCTACCCCCAATATCCCCACCCCCAATATCCCCACCCCCAGTACCCTACCTCCAATATCCCCACCCCCAGTACCCTACCTCCAATATCCCCACCCCCAGTATCCCCACCCCCAATATCCCCACCCCCAATACCCTACCTCCAATATCCCCACCCCCAGTATCCCCACCCCCAATATCCCCACCCCCAATACCCTACCTCCAATATCCCTACCCCCAGTATCCCCACCCCCAATGCCCCCACTCCCCAATATCCCCACCCCCAATACCCCCACCCCCAATATCCCCAGGCTTAGGTGCCCTTTCAAAGCCACTCCCAGCCCTGCGCACTGCTGTTGTAGAGCTTGCCGTCTTCCTGGTACAGGGGTTATGCAGGGCCATAAAGACTCCTTCAGTTGACTGTTCAGACTGCCCGCCTGCCTGCCTGCCTGCCTGCATTCCACCCCACATGAAGCAAAAGTGTCCCCTAACCCTCCCATCCTTCACGCAGCAGGGAATGTGACGATGGTCTTGGGGGGGGGGGGGGGGGAAGGCTTTTTGTGAGGTTTTCATTGCAGCCTTGTCGAAAT
Organism: Theodoxus fluviatilis; assembly: GCA_034096865.1. Classification (NCBI taxonomy): domain Eukaryota; kingdom Metazoa; phylum Mollusca; class Gastropoda; order Cycloneritida; family Neritidae; genus Theodoxus; species Theodoxus fluviatilis. The sequence continues at coordinate 11,039 of JAWQFJ010019359.1, read as the reverse complement.
GTGTCAGGCGAGCTTTCTGCATGACGAAAACTTGGGTGAATCATGACAGTAAAGCCAGACTAACAAGAATAGATGCGTCACACTCTGTCCATCTGCCCTAGGTGGGGAGACACCTACCTGTAGAATTCTTCTCTGTACGAGTCAGCAGTGCCACTGCAAATAAAACAAAAGCAATAAAAATGATGAAATGCATAACAAGCAAAGACATTTTCAGTCAAAGTAATCACCAGAAAGTTACGATGCATCCATGGCATGCATGAACACAATATGCCTGCATACAATGATACACATCCCACCCTCTCATTCTAGCACACAGGCAATCAGAACATCCATCTTAAAAACTGTTCAAACCGCAATTCTCTCTGTATAGAAACTCCCCAGGCAAAGCAGAAAAGACTCTTGACAGTTTTCCGAGGCACTCATAGCTTCCTTCAAGATGAAGCAGGGTTTTTCCAGGCACCCTCCCACGCACAGGCCTCATATGGTTCTGGCTGTGATGAGCTGCATTATTTACTTCATACCCTCCTTGCAGCAGCTCACACAGCACAGGCCTCATATGGTTCTGGCTGTGATGAGCTGCATTATTTACTTCATACCCTCCTTGCAGCAGCTCACACAGCACAGGCCTCATATGGTTCTGGCTGTGATGAGCTGCATTATTTACTTCACACCCTCCTTGCAGCAGCTCACACAGCACAGGCCTCATATGGTTCTGGCTGTGATGAGCTGCATTATTTACTTCATACCCTCCTTGCAGCAGCTCACACAGCACAGGCCTCATATGGTTCTGGCTGTGATGAGCTGCATTATTTACTTCACACCCTCCTTGCAGCAGCTCACACAGCACAGGCCTCATATGGTTCTGGCTGTGATGAGCTGCATTATTTACTTCACACCCTCCTTGCAGCAGCTCACACAGCACAGGCCTCATATGGTTCTGGCTGTGATGAGCTGCTTTATTTACTTCACACCCTCCTTGCAGCAGCTCACACAGCACAGGTCTCATATGGTTCTGGCTGTGATGAGCTGCATTATTTACTTCATACCCTCCTTGCAGCAGCTCACACAGCACAGGCCTCATATGGTTCTGGCTGTGATGAGCTGCATTATTTACTTCATACCCTCCTTGCAGCAGCTCACACAGCACAGGCCTCATATGGTTCTGGCTGTGATGAGCTGCATTATTTACTTCACACCCTCCTTGCAGCAGCTCACACAGCACAGGCCTCATATGGTTCTGGCTGTGATGAGCTGCATTATTTACTTCATACCCTCCTTGCAGCAGCTCACACAGCACAGGCCTCATATGGTTCTGGCTGTGATGAGCTGCATTATTTACTTCATACCCTCCTTGCAGCAGCTCACACAGCACACATACCCTCCTTGCAGCAGCTCACACAGCACACATACCCTCCTTGCAGCAGCTCACACAGCACACATACCCTCCTTGCAGCAGCTCACACAGCATACCCTCCTTGCAGCAGCTCACACAGCACACCCTCCTTGCAGCAGCTCACACAGCACACCCTCCTTGCAGCAGCTCACACAGCACACCCTCCTTGCAGCAGCTCACACAGCACACCCTCCTTGCAGCAGCTCACACAGCACACACACCCTCCTTGCAGCAGCTCACACAGCACACACACCCTCCTTGCAGCAGCTCACACAGCACACATACCCTCCTTGCAGCAGCTCACACAGCACACCCTCCTTGCAGCAGCTCACACAGCACACCCTCCTTGCAGCAGCTCACACAGCACACACACCCTCCTTGCAGCAGCTCACACAGCACAGGCCTCATATGGTTCTGGCTGTGATGAGCTGCATTATTTACTTCATACCCTCCTTGCAGCAGCTCACACAGCACAGGCCTCATATGGTTCTGGCTGTGATGAGCTGCATTATTTACTTCATACCCTCCTTGCAGCAGCTCACACAGCACACATACCCTCCTTGCAGCAGCTCACACAGCACACACACCCTCCTTGCAGCAGCTCACACAGCACACACACCCTCCTTGAAGCAGCTCACACAGCACACATACCCTCCTTGCAGCAGCTCACACAGCACACACACCCTCCTTGCAGCAGCTCACACAGCACACATATACCCTCCTTGCAGCAGCTCACACAGCATACCCTCCTTGCAGCAGCTCACACAGCACACCCTCCTTGCAGCAGCTCACACAGCACACCCTCCTTGCAGCAGCTCACACAGCACACCCTCCTTGCAGCAGCTCACACAGCACACCCTCCTTGCAGCAGCTCACACAGCACACACACCCTCCTTGCAGCAGCTCACACAGCACACCCTCCTTGCAGCAGCTCACACAGCACACATACCCTCCTTGCAGCAGCTCACACAGCACACCCTCCTTGCAGCAGCTCACACAGCACACCCTCCTTGCAGCAGCTCACACAGCACACACACCCTCCTTGCAGCAGCTCACACAGCACAGGCCTCATATGGTTCTGGCTGTGATGAGCTGCATTATTTACTTCATACCCTCCTTGCAGCAGCTCACACAGCACAGGCCTCATATGGTTCTGGCTGTGATGAGCTGCATTATTTACTTCATACCCTCCTTGCAGCAGCTCACACAGCACACATACCCTCCTTGCAGCAGCTCACACAGCACACACACCCTCCTTGCAGCAGCTCACACAGCACACACACCCTCCTTGCAGCAGCTCACACAGCACACACACCCTCCTTGCAGCAGCTCACACAGCACACCCTCCTTGCAGCAGCTCACACAGCACACCCTCCTTGCAGCAGCTCACACAGCACACACACCCTCCTTGCAGCAGCTCACACAGCACACATACCCTCCTTGCAGCAGCTCACACAGCACACACACCCTCCTTGCAGCAGCTCACACAGCACACATACCCTCCTTGCAGCAGCTCACACAGCATACCCTCCTTGCAGCAGCTCACACAGCACACCCTCCTTGCAGCAGCTCACACAGCACACCCTCCTTGCAGCAGCTCACACAGCACACACACCCTCCTTGCAGCAGCTCACACAGCACACATACCCTCCTTGCAGCAGCTCACACAGCATACCCTCCTTGCAGCAGCTCACACAGCACACCCTCCTTGCAGCAGCTCACACAGCACACCCTCCTTGCAGCAGCTCACAGCACACCCTCCTTGCAGCAGCTCACACAGCACACCCTCCTTGCAGCAGCTCACACAGCACACCCTCCTTGCAGCAGCTCACACAGCACACCCTCCTTGCAGCAGCTCACACAGCACACACACCCTCCTTGCAGCAGCTCACACAGCACACATACCCTCCTTGCAGCAGCTCACACAGCACACACACCCTCCTTGCAGCAGCTCACACAGCACACATACCCTCCTTGCAGCAGCTCACACAGCACACCCTCCTTGCAGCAGCTCACACAGCACACATACCCTCCTTGCAGCAGCTCACACAGCACACCCTCCTTGCAGCAGCTCACACAGCACACCCTCCTTGCAGCAGCTCACACAGCACACCCTCCTTGCAGCAGCTCACACAGCACACCCTCCTTGCAGCAGCTCACACAGCACACACCCTCCTTGCAGCAGCTCACACAGCACACACACCCTCCTTGCAGCAGCTCACACAGCACACACACCCTCCTTGCAGCAGCTCACACAGCACACACACCCTCCTTGCAGCAGCTCACACAGCACACCCTCCTTGCAGCAGCTCACACAGCACACCCTCCTTGCAGCAGCTCACACAGCACACCCTCCTTGCAGCAGCTCACACAGCACACCCTCCTTGCAGCAGCTCACACAGCACACCCTCCTTGCAGCAGCTCACACAGCACACACTCCTTGCAGCAGCTCACACAGCACACACACCCTCCTTGCAGCAGCTCACACAGCACACACACTCCTTGCAGCAGCTCACACAGCACACATACCCTCCTTGCAGCAGCTCACACAGCACACACACCCTCCTTGCAGCAGCTCACACAGCACACATACCCTCCTTGCAGCAGCTCACACAGCACACCCTCCTTGCAGCAGCTCACACAGCAACACCCTCCTTGCAGCAGCTCACACAGCACACCCTCCTTGCAGCAGCTCACACAGCACACCCTCCTTGCAGCAGCTCACACAGCACACACACCTCCTTGCAGCAGCTCACACAGCACACATACCCTCCTTGCAGCAGCTCACACAGCACACACACCCTCCTTGCAGCAGCTCACACAGCACACACACCCTCCTTGCAGCAGCTCACACAGCACACCCTCCTTGCAGCAGCTCACACAGCACACCCTCCTTGCAGCAGCTCACACAGCACACCCTCCTTGCAGCAGCTCACACAGCACACCCTCCTTGCAGCAGCTCACACAGCACACCCTCCTTGCAGCAGCTCACACAGCACACCCTCCTTGCAGCAGCTCACACAGCACACACCCTCCTTGCAGCAGCTCACACAGCACACCCTCCTTGCAGCAGCTCACACAGCACACCCTCCTTGCAGCAGCTCACACAGCACACCCTCCTTGCAGCAGCTCACACAGCACACCCTCCTTGCAGCAGCTCACACAGCACACCCTCCTTGCAGCAGCTCACACAGCACACACACCCTCCTTGCAGCAGCTCACACAGCACACACACCCTCCTTGCAGCAGCTCACACAGCACACACCCTCCTTGCAGCAGCTCACACAGCACACACACCCTCCTTGCAGCAGCTCACACAGCACACCCTCCTTGCAGCAGCTCACACAGCACACACACCCTCCTTGCAGCAGCTCACACAGCACACACACCCTCCTTGCAGCAGCTCACACAGCACACACCCTCTTGCAGCAGCTCACACAGCACACACACCCTCCTTGCAGCAGCTCACACAGCACACCCTCCTTGCAGCAGCTCACACAGCACACCCTCCTTGCAGCAGCTCACACAGCACACACACCCTCCTTGCAGCAGCTCACACAGCACACCCTCCTTGCAGCAGCTCACACAGCATACCCTCCTTGCAGCAGCTCACACAGCACACCCTCCTTGCAGCAGCTCACACAGCACACATACCCTCCTTGCAGCAGCTCACACAGCACACCCTCCTTGCAGCAGCTCACACAGCACACACACCCTCCTTGCAGCAGCTCACACAGCACACCCTCCTTGCAGCAGCTCACACAGCACACATACCCTCCTTGCAGCAGCTCACACAGCACACCCTCCTTGCAGCAGCTCACACAGCTCACACAGCACAGAGGCAAGGCATGTGGGACCAGCTGCATCAACGCACATGATGAAACACATATGCACATGCACACGCACACGCACACACACACACCAGCTTTTCCCGGGCACATCCCTGACATCCCCTAGGATGTTCCACAGCCCCTCAACTTGCCTCCATCCATAATTAACCAGCATCCTTTGCTCTGGCCTCCATAAAAGTTTCAGGGAGTTTCCCTCACTGTAAACAGCCATTAAGTTGAAATGTCCTCCTTGCTCTCTAAGAAGAACATAATTGAAGAACAACAGTAGGTGTGCTATTGTTATGATAACAGAGTTGAAATATCTTGACAATTTCTAGACCCAACTATGTACTGGTGTGTAAAACCAGTTCTGCATGATGAATCACATCATCAGCTGCTATTGAAATGCCTTCATTAATTAATGAAAGCAACAACAATTTCAAAAGGGCAAAGGAAATTTCCTTCTTCCTGGGTACCTGACAACCACACCAACTTCCTCAGCCACTCACTCAGCCTGCATTCACAACACAGCTTTTCAAGGACATGCTGCATGGCTATTGTTTGTTTGGGGGGTTTTACTCTTTTTTTCTTCCATTGTCCAGCATGTAGGTGTGGAAACAGGTTTGTTTCTTGTGACAGTTCATGGCACACACAGTGATCAGCTTTGCTCACTATGAGTAGACCTTGCGCACCCCGCTGCCTTTACATCCTTCCCTCAACTACACACACACACATACATACAACTATACATGTACAGTTCGCTCCTGCCCTGGCATCACTACTATTGCACAAGCTTTTTCCCCGCCATTTGAATTTACCTTCAGGTACCCATTATTATGCAAGATGTGGGAAATTACCAACTTTTCCCCATTCAAGGAGACAAAACTGAAGACACCATGAAAAAAACCAACAACAGTTCTGATGGCAGGAGCAGGCAGTGTGACGGGACAGTGGCGGGAAGTCAGGTCTGTCTGAGAGCAAACATTGGGCACACACTAAGTGGTGGTTACAATCACCTGACTGCTCCTACCTCTCCTGCCATCCAATCCTTTACTTTTTGGATTGTCAAGTAAGTAAGTAAGTAAGTAAGTAAGTAAGTAAGTAAGTAAGTAAGTAAGTAAATATATTAAATAAATTATTAAATTAATACATAAATAAAATATATATCAAATAAATAAATAAATAAATAAATAAATAAATAAATAAATAAATAAATAAATAAATAAATAAATATATAAATAAATAAATAAATAAATAAATAATAAATAAATAAATAAACTGCATGATGTCCCATCTTCCCTATGAGTACAATTTAACTCTTCCCTTACCAGGTTTATACAGAACACAACACAATTATTTTCTGCAGAGAAACACACACCCGGTAGTGCTCTTTTGAGAGTGTATTGTGCCTCTAGAAGAAGATACTACATGCATCATGTGGCATATCATTTTGAAGGAAAATGAATGCCCTACAAGACTAAAACAAAAAAACGTTAGTCGCCTTTAGCAAGACTGAGAAAGCATGCTTGAAATTACACACTTGTTTCAAAAACCAAGAAATAGGAGCATGCTGAATTTGAGCTTACCGAGCAATATCTTGGTAATGATCCCACTGATCCTTTCCAGAATTTCACCACACAATAATCATCCATTGGAAAATGTCCAGTCAAATTTTAAAATAAATATCTTTAACAGTTTTCTAGCACTGACATACAGAAGAGACTAACTGTCCATCACAATGACAGTCACTTCCACATCAGACTCTGAACTGGAATCTCGCTGCACAAATACACGTACTGACTAACTGAGGGGTTAATGAATTCTTCACCAGTATCGATTGTACATTTATTCATCTCCACTATTGCTGTCCTCTTTCATGCATGAATCAATAATCAAGCGAGCAATTTGGCGTATAACAACTACGCCACTGCGACGCAGAACTTCCGGGTTGTTCTTCAGACATCTCGATCAAATCAATCACAATCAGTCCACGTTACACGTTCATCTAACGTTGTGAGAGACCTCTCTACTGCTTTAAAACCACATTGGGTCCGATAGGGAACACTATAAAGTGTGGATTATACAAAGAAACGAAGTAAAAAAGCTTTGGCGCAGAGCGATGCAGAACTTCCGGGATGTTCTCAGACATTTCGATCAAAACAATCACAATCGGTTAACAAAAGTCGCATTAAACCTCACGCTCTGCGTTAGACGTTCATCTAACGTTGTGGGAGAGCTCTCTACTGCTCTAAAACCACATTGGGTCCGATAGGGAACACTAGAAAGTGTGGATTATACAAAGAAACGAAGCGAAGTAGCTTGGCGCAGCGTGCGGCGGGTGGGAGGCAACTGAATGCGCTTTGGCGCACAGTGCGGCGAATGGGACGAGAAGAGTTAAGTAAAAAGCATTTTCAGCAGACACAAAATTGCAGATTATGTTTAGGTGAATCTCCTGTATACATTTCTTACAACATGCACGCACGCACACACACACACACACACACACACACACACACACACACACACACACACACACACACACACACACACACACACACACACACACACATTGTGTGCAGTCTCAATCTGACTTCCTTAAAAATTAAAAAAACAAAAAGGTCAGGCCTGCCTACCGACCACATTTTGTCTGAGACCATGCAACCTCTCCCACAATTTTGTGTCAGACCATATAATCTCTGCCACAATTTTGTGTGAGACCATGTAACCTCGGCCACAATTTTGTCTGAGACCATGTAACCTCGGCCACAATTTTGTGTCAGACCATGTAACCTCGGCCACAATTTTATCTTAGACCATATTAACCTCTGCCACAATTTTGTGTGAGACCATGTAACCTCGGCCACAATTTTGTGTCAGACCATATAACCTCTGCCACAATTTTGTGTCAGACCATATAATCTCTGCCACAATTTTGTGTGAGACCATGTAACCTCGGCCACAATTTTGTCTGAGACCATGTAACCTCGGCCACAATTTTGTCTGAGACCATGTAACCTCGGCCACAATTTTGTGTCAGACCATGTAACCTCGGCCACAATTTTGTGTCAGACCATATAACCTCTGCCACAATTTTGTGTGAGACCATGTAACCTCTGCCACAATTTTGTGTCAGACCATATAACCTCTGCCACAATTTTGTGTGAGACCATGTAACCTCGGCCACAATTTTGTCTGAGACCATGTAACCTCTGCCACAATTTTGTGTCAGACCATATAACCTCGGCCACAATTTTGTCTGAGACCATGTAACCTCGGCCACAATTTTGTGTCAGACCATGTAACCTCAGCCACAATTTTATCTTAGACCATATTAACCTCTGCCACAATTTTGTGTCAGACCATGTAACCTCTGCCACAATTTTGTGTGAGACCATGTAACCTCGGCCACAATTTTGTGTCAGACCATGTAACCTCTGCCACAATTTTGTGTCAGACCATGTAACCTCGGCCACAATTTTGTGTCAGACCATATAACCTCTGCCACAATTTTGTGTCAGACCATATAATCTCTGCCACAATTTTGTGTGAGACCATGTAACCTCGGCCACAATTTTGTCTGAGACCATGTAACCTCGGCCACAATTTTGTGTCAGACCATGTAACCTCAGCCACAATTTTATCTTAGACCATATTAACCTCTGCCACAATTTTGTGTGAGACCATGTAACCTCGGCCACAATTTTGTGTCAGACCATATAACCTCTGCCACAATTTTGTGTCAGACCATATAATCTCTGCCACAATTTTGTGTGAGACCATGTAACCTCTGCCACAATTTTGTGTCAGACCATATAACCTCTGCCACAATTTTGTGTGAGACCATGTAACCTCTGCCACAATTTTGTGTCAGACCATATAACCTCTGCCACAATTTTGTGTCAGACCATATAATCTCTGCCACAATTTTGTGTGAGACCATGTAACCTCTGCCACAATTTTGTGTGAGACCATGTAACCTCGGCCACAATTTTGTGTCAGACCATATAACCTCTGCCACAATTTTGTGTCAGACCATATAATCTCTGCCACAATTTTGTGTGAGACCATGTAACCTCGGCCACAATTTTGTGTCAGACCATATAACCTCTGCCACAATTTTGTGTGAGACCATGTAACCTCGGCCACAATTTTGTGTCAGACCATATAACCTCTGCCACAATTTTGTGTGAGACCATGTAACCTCGGCCACAATTTTGTCTGAGACCATGTAACCTCGGCCACAATTTTGTGTCAGACCATGTAACCTCGGCCACAATTTTATCTTAGACCATATTAACCTCTGCCACAATTTTGTGTGAGACCATGTAACCTCTGCCACAATTTTGTGTCAGACCATGTAACCTCGGCCACAATTTTGTGTCAGACCATATAACCTCTGCGCAACCTCTGCCACAATTTTGTGTGAGACCATGTAACCTCTGCCACAATTTTGTGTGAGATCATGTAACCTCTGCCACAATTTTGTGTGAGACCATGTAACCTCGGCCACAATTTTGTGTCAGACCATGTAACCACTGCCACATATTTGTGTCAGACCATGTAACCACTGCCACATATTTGTGTCAGACCATGTAACCTCGGCCACAATTTTATCTTAGACCATATTAACCTCTGCCACAATTTTGTGCCAGACCATATAACCTCTGCGCAACCTCTGCCACAATTTTGTGTGAGACCATGTAAACCACTGCCACATATTTGTGTCAGACCATGTAACCTCGGCCACAATTTTATCTTAGACCATATTAACCTCTGCCACAATTTTGTGCCAGACCATATAACCTCTGCGCAACCTCTGCCACAATTTTGTGTGAGACCATATAACCTCTGCCACAATTTTGTGTGAGATCATGTAACCTCTGCCACAATTTTGTGTGAGACCATGTAACCACTGCCACATATTTGTGTCAGACCATATAACCTCTGCCAGAATTTTGTGTCAGACCATGTAACCACTGCCACATATTTGTGTCAGACCATGTAACCACTGCCACATATTTGTGTGAGACCATGTAACCACTGCCACATATTTGTGTCAGACCATATAACCTCTGCCAGAATTTTGTGTCAGACCATGTAACCTTGGCCACAATGTTTTTTGGGCCTTTGTTTTATTTATCACTGCTTTAGTTGACATTGAAACACATTCCTTAGGTTTCTTGCATCTGGTCAGTATTTGTGCAAGTGTTTAGTGTGTAGCATTCTGGGTGGCTGATCAGCTCAGGGTTGATGGTTTCAGCACAAATAAGCAGTAAGCGCTTGTCACCTTGTGTCAACTGCTTATGCAAGTGTACAATGCATGCATGTTTCTCTGCATATGGAGACTTGCATGACAGATTAGCATGTGTTCACACTTTGCTGGCACTCACTCATCCCATGCATGTGATTAGAACAGGCCTTCAATCTTGGTTGTAAAAATTTGGTCTACAATCCGGCATTCACTGAAAATAATCCTGCATGCTCATTAATCTACAGTATGTGAAGTATTCACTGTATGTCACACACAGTAAATCATTGCGTGCAGAGCAAATCACTGCATGCGCAGTAACTCACTGCATGCACAGTCACTCACTGAATGCGCAGCAAAAGTTGCATGCAGGCTGTACTCACTTCATGCCGGAGTAGGGACCCCGCGGGCCCCGGTCGTACTCGTGACCGTTCATGTCTCGAGGAGTCAGGCCGGGCATGCTCCTCCTGTCCTGGAACTGTGGGTCTGCAACAACAAGCGTTCACCGTCACTGGAGTACACACACGCACGCATGCACACACACACATATGCACACACACACACACAC
>JAWQFJ010019355.1:0-23025 GCA_034096865.1 Theodoxus fluviatilis | reverse complement strand
GCCTCTCCTTGTCTAGCCACTCTACAGCCTGCCTCTCCCTTGTCTAGCCACTCTACAGCCTGCCTCTCCCTTGTCTAGCCACTCTACAGCCTGCCTCTCCCTTGTCTAGCCACTCTACAGCCTGCCTCTCCCTTGTCTAGCCACTCTACAGCCTGCCTCTCCCTTGTCTAGCCACTCTACAGCCTGCCTCTCCCTTGTCTAGCCACTCTACAGCCTGCCTCTCCTTGTCTAGCCACTCTACAGCCTGCCTCTCCCTTGTCTAGCCACTCTACAGCCTGCCTCTCCCTAGTAGCCACTTAACAGCCTGCCTCTCCCTTGTCTAGCCACTCTACAGCCTGCCTCTCCCTTGTCTAGCCATTCTACAACCTGCCTCTCTCTTGTTTAGCCACTTTACAGCCTGCCTCTCCCTTGTCTAGCCACTCTACAGCCTGCCTTTTCCTTGTCTAGCCACTCTACAGCCTGCCTCTCCCTTGTCTAGCCACTCTACAGCCTGCCTCTCCCTTGTCTAGCCACTCTACAGCCTGCCTCTCCCTTGTCTAGCCACTCTACAGCCTGCCTCCTCCTTGTCTAGCCCACTCTACAGCCTGCCTCTCCCTTGTCTAGCCACTCTACAGCCTGCCTCTCCCTTGTCTAGCCACTCTACAGCCTGCCTCTCCCTTGTCTAGCCACTCTACAGCCTGCCTCTCCCTTGTGTAGCCACTCTACAGCCTGCCTCTCCCTTGTCTAGCCACTCTACAGCCTGACTTGAGACAAAAGCTGGCTGCTCCTTTCCCTGTCACTGTCCACTGCTTGTGGCGGTTTATGCATCCTGTATATCTATGATAGGGCGACTTGCAATACTGCCTGCAGTTGATATGCTACTGTAATGTCTTGAGATCATACTGCTCTCTCAACATCTTTTCAAAACTGATATAACAATCTTTTAAGGTATTATTGATAGAATGCACAATGTCATTTGGGTTATTTAAAGTACTCATTGGCAATTTGATTTTAGATACTGCTTCAATAGCTGACCACGAGATTACTGTTTGTCCCTGCCTGAAATCCAAAGCTTTTCCTGCAGACACCCACAGTGCTGACTCTGCATGAGGAATTCCCTGTCACAGTGGAGCAGACAAGGAGACTGAGGAAGAGTGACAAAGCCTTGCAGCAGCAGCAGAGCACACACCTTGCCATTGAAGACAGGACCAGCACCTCCACCAATGCCTGCCTGGGCTGCTTTGCGAAGAGGGTAGGTGTTGCGGCCTCCCTCCTCGCAGTGGGTGATGACCTTCTGGGCGTACTCCTGGAACTGTTTCTCCTCCAGCTCCAGCAGCTCCACGTTGGCCTTGGCCAGAGCAACATCGGACTTGAATGCCTCGTCCTCCTTCTGGTAGCGCTCCGACTGAAACAAGGTCACCCAAAATGTCAGCAAGACATTTGGATTAGTCAAATGAAGCAACATCCAAGCTGTCACTACACTTATTCCCATGCTGTCACTAAGGTTATTATCAAGATGTCACTACATCTCATGCCAGGCTGTCACTGGACTTACTGCCAAGCTGTTACTGCACTTACTGCCAAGCTGTCACTGCACTTACTGCCAAGCTGTCACTGCACTTACTGCCAAGCTGTCACTGCACTTACTGCCAAGCTGTCACTGCACTTACTGCCAAGCTGTCACTGCACTTACTGCCAAGCTGTCGCTGCACTTACTGCCAAGCTGTCACTGCACTTACTGCCAAGCTGTCACTGCACTTACTGCCAAGCTGTCACTGCACTTACTGCCAGGCTGTCACTACACTTACTGCCAAGCTGTCACTACACTTACTGCCAAGTTGTCACTGCAATTACTGCCAAGCTGTCATTGCACTTACTGCCAAGCTGTCACTGCACTTACTGCCAAGCTGTCACTGCACTTACTGCCAAGCTGTCACTGCACTTACTGCCAAGCTGTCACTGCACTTACTGCCAAGCTGTCACTGCACTTACTGCCAAGCTGTCACTGCACTTACTGCCAAGCTGTCACTGCACTTACTGCCAAGCTGTCACTGCACTTACTGCCAAGCTGTCACTACACTTACTGCCAAGCTGTCACTGCACTTACTGCCAAGCTGTCACTACACTTACTGCCAAGCTGTCACTACACTTACTGCCAAGCTGTCACTACACTTACTGCCAAGCTGTCACTACACTTACTGCCAAGCTGTCACTACACTTACTGCCAAGCTGTCACTGCACTTACTGCCAGGCTGTCACTACACTTACTGCCAAGCTGTCACTGCACTTACTACCAAGCTGTCACTGCACTTACTGCCAAGTTGTCACTACACTTACTGCCAAGTTGTCACTACACTTACTACCAAGCTGTCACTGCACTTACTGCCAGGCTGTCACTACACTTACTGCCAGGCTGTCACTGCACTTACTGCCAAGTTGTCACTACACTTACTGCCAAGCTGTCACTACACTTACTGCCAGGCTGTCACTGCACTTACTGCCAAGCTGTCACTGCACTTACTGCCATGCTGTCACTACACTTACTGCCAAGCTGTCGCTGCACTTACTGCCAAGCTGTCACTGCACTTACTGCCAAGTTGTCACTGCACTTACTGCCAAGTTGTCACTGCACGTACTGCCAAGTTGTCACTGCACTTACTGCCAAGCTGTCACTGCACTTACTGCCAAGCTGTCACTGCACTTACTGCCAAGCTGTCACTGCACTTACTGCCAAGTTGTCACTGCACTTACTGCCAAGTTGTCACTGCACGTACTGCCAAGTTGTCACTGCACTTACTGCCAAGTTGTCACTGCACTTACTGCCAAGTTGTCACTGCACTTACTGCCAAGCTGTCACTGCACTTACTGCCATGCTGTCACTACACTTACTGCCAAGTTGTCACTGCACGTACTGCCAAGTTGTCACTGCACTTACTGCCAAGTTGTCACTGCACTTACTGCCAAGTTGTCACTGCACTTACTGCCAAGTTGTCACTGCACTTACTGCCAAGCTGTCACTGCACTTACTGCCAAGTTGTCACTGCACTTACTGCCAAGTTGTCACTGCACTTACTGCCAAGTTGTCACTGCACTTACTGCCAAGTTGTCACTGCACTTACTGCCAAGCTGTCACTGCACTTACTGCCAAGTTGTCACTGCACTTACTGCCAAGCTGTCACTGCACTTACTGCCAAGTTGTCACTGCACTTACTGCCAAGCTGCCGCTGCACTTACTGCCAAGCTGTCACTGCACTTACTGCCAAGCTGTCATTGCACTTACTGCCAAGCTGTCACTGCACTTACTGCCAAGCTGTCACTGCACTTACTGCCAAGCTGTCACTGCACTTACTGCCAAGCTGTCACTGCACTTACTGCCAAGTTGTCACTGCACTTACTGCCAAGCTGTCACTGCACTTACTGCCAAGTTGTCACTGCACTTACTGCCAAGTTGTCACTGCACTTACTGCCAAGTTGTCACGGCACTTACTGCCAAGTTGTCACTGCACTTACTGCCAAGCTGTCACTACACTTACTGCCAAGCTGTCACTGCACTTACTGCCAAGCTGTCACTACACTTACTGCCAAGTTGTCACTGCACTTACTGCCAAGTTGTCACTGCACTTACTGCCAAGATGTCACTGCACTTACTGCCAAGCTGTCACTGCACTTACTGCCAAGTTGTCACTGCACTTACTGCCAAGTTGTCACTGCACTTACTGCCAAGCTGTCACTGCACTTACTGCCAAGCTGTCACTGCACTTACTGCCAGGCTGTCACTACACTTACTGCCAAGTTGTCACTGCACTTACTGCCAAGTTGTCACTGCACTTACTGCCAAGTTGTCACTGCACTTACTGCCAAGCTGTCACTGCACTTACTGCCAAGTTGTCACTGCACTTACTGCCAAGCTGTCACTGCACTTACTGCCAAGCTGTCACTGCACTTACTGCCAAGCTGTCACTACACTTACTGCCAAGTTGTCACTGCACTTACTGCCAAGCTGTCACTGCACTTACTGCCAAGCTGTCACTGCACTTACTGCCAAGCTGTCACTGCACTTACTGCCAAGTTGTCACTGCACTTACTGCCAAGCTGCCGCTGCACTTACTGCCAAGCTGTCACTGCACTTACTGCCAAGCTGTCACTGCACTTACTGCCAAGCTGTCACTGCACTTACTGCCAAGCTGTCACTGCACTTACTGCCAAGTTGTCACTGCACTTACTGCCAAGCTGCCGCTGCACTTACTGCCAAGCTGTCACTGCACTTACTGCCAAGCTGTCATTGCACTTACTGCCAAGCTGTCACTGCACTTACTGCCAAGCTGTCACTGCACTTACTGCCAAGCTGTCACTGCACTTACTGCCAAGTTGTCACTGCACTTACTGCCAAGCTGTCACTGCACTTACTGCCAAGCTGTCACTGCACTTACTGCCAAGCTGTCACTGCACTTACTGCCAAGTTGTCACTGCACTTACTGCCAAGTTGTCACTGCACTTACTGCCAAGCTGTCACTGCACTTACTGCCAAGCTGTCACTGCACTTACTGCCAAGCTGTCACTGCACTTACTGCCAGGCTGTCACTACACTTACTGCCAAGTTGTCACTGCACTTACTGCCAAGTTGTCACTGCACTTACTGCCAAGTTGTCACTGCACTTACTGCCAAGCTGTCACTGCACTTACTGCCAAGTTGTCACTGCACTTACTGCCAAGCTGTCACTGCACTTACTGCCAAGCTGTCACTGCACTTACTGCCAAGCTGTCACTGCACTTACTGCCAAGTTGTCACTGCACTTACTGCCAAGCTGTCACTGCACTTACTGCCAAGTTGTCACTGCACTTACTGCCAAGCTGTCACTGCACTTACTGCCAAGCTGCCGCTGCACTTACTGCCAAGCTGTCACTGCACTTACTGCCAAGCTGTCACTGCACTTACTGCCAAGCTGTCACTGCACTTACTGCCAAGCTGTCACTGCACTTACTGCCAAGTTGTCACTGCACTTACTGCCAAGCTGTCACTGCACTTACTGCCAAGCTGTCACTGCACTTACTGCCAAGCTGTCACTGCACTTACTGCCAAGCTGTCACTGCACTTACTGCCAAGCTGTCACTGCACTTACTGCCAAGCTGTCACTGCACTTACTGCCAAGCTGTCACTGCACTTACTGCCAAGCTGTCACTGCACTTACTGCCAAGCTGTCACTGCACTTACTGCCAAGCTGTCACTGCACTTACTGCCAAGCTGTCACTGCACTTACTGCCAAGCTGTCACTGCACTTACTGCCAAGTTGTCACTGCACTTACTGCCAAGTGTCACTGCACTTACTGCCAAGTTGTCACTGCACTTACTGCCAAGTTGTCACTGCACTTACTGCCAAGGTGTCACTGCACTTACTGCCAAGCTGTCACTGCACTTACTGCCAAGCTGTCACTGCACTTACTGCCAAGCTGTCACTGCACTTACTGCCAAGCTGTCACTGCACTTACTGCCAAGTTGTCACTGCACTTACTGCCAAGCTGTCACTGCACTTACTGCCAAGCTGTCACTGCACTTACTGCCAAGCTGTCACTGCACTTACTGCCAAGCTGTCACTGCACTTACTGCCAAGTTGTCACTGCACTTACTGCCAAGCTGTCACTGCACTTACTGCCAAGCTGTCACTGCACTTACTGCCAAGCTGTCACTGCACTTACTGCCAAGCTGTCACTGCACTTACTGCCAAGCTGTCACTGCACTTACTGCCAAGTTGTCACTGCACTTACTGCCAAGCTGTCACTGCACTTACTGCCAAGTTGTCACTGCACTTACTGCCAAGCTGTCACTGCACTTACTGCCAAGCTGTCACTGCACTTACTGCCAAGCTGTCACTGCACTTACTGCCAAGCTGTCACTGCACTTACTGCCAAGTGTCACTGCACTTACTGCCAAGCTGTCACTGCACTTACTGCCAAGCTGTCACTGCACTTACTGCCAAGCTGTCACTGCACTTACTGCCAAGCTGTCACTGCACTTACTGCCAAGCTGTCACTGCACTTACTGCCAAGCTGTCACTGCACTTACTGCCAAGCTGTCACTGCACTTACTGCCAAGTTGTCACTGCACTTACTGCCAAGCTGCCGCTGCACTTACTGCCAAGCTGTCACTGCACTTACTGCCAAGCTGTCATTGCACTTACTGCCAAGCTGTCACTGCACTTACTGCCAAGCTGTCACTGCACTTACTGCCAAGCTGTCACTGCACTTACTGCCAAGCTGTCACTGCACTTACTGCCAAGCTGTCACTGCACTTACTGCCAAGCTGTCACTGCACTTACTGCCAAGCTGTCACTGCACTTACTGCCAAGTTGTCACTGCACTTACTGCCAAGTTGTCACTGCACTTACTGCCAAGCTGTCACTGCACTTACTGCCAAGCTGTCACTGCACTTACTGCCAAGCTGTCACTGCACTTACTGCCAGGCTGTCACTACACTTACTGCCAAGTTGTCACTGCACTTACTGCCAAGTTGTCACTGCACTTACTGCCAAGTTGTCACTGCACTTACTGCCAAGCTGTCACTGCACTTACTGCCAAGTTGTCACTGCACTTACTGCCAAGCTGTCACTGCACTTACTGCCAAGCTGTCACTGCACTTACTGCCAAGCTGTCACTGCACTTACTGCCAAGTTGTCACTGCACTTACTGCCAAGCTGTCACTGCACTTACTGCCAAGTTGTCACTGCACTTACTGCCAAGCTGTCACTGCACTTACTGCCAAGCTGCCGCTGCACTTACTGCCAAGCTGTCACTGCACTTACTGCCAAGCTGTCACTGCACTTACTGCCAAGCTGTCACTGCACTTACTGCCAAGCTGTCACTGCACTTACTGCCAAGTTGTCACTGCACTTACTGCCAAGCTGCCGCTGCACTTACTGCCAAGCTGTCACTGCACTTACTGCCAAGCTGTCATTGCACTTACTGCCAAGCTGTCACTGCACTTACTGCCAAGCTGTCACTGCACTTACTGCCAAGCTGTCACTGCACTTACTGCCAAGTTGTCACTGCACTTACTGCCAAGCTGTCACTGCACTTACTGCCAAGCTGTCACTGCACTTACTGCCAAGCTGTCACTGCACTTACTGCCAAGCTGTCACTGCACTTACTGCCAAGCTGTCACTGCACTTACTGCCAAGTTGTCACTGCACTTACTGCCAAGCTGTCACTGCACTTACTGCCAAGTTGTCACTGCACTTACTGCCAAGTTGTCACTGCACTTACTGCCAAGTTGTCACTGCACTTACTGCCAAGTTGTCACTGCACTTACTGCCAAGTTGTCACTGCACTTACTGCCAAGTTGTCACTGCACGTACTGCCAAGTTGTCACTGCACTTACTGCTAAGTTGTCACTGCACTTACTGCCAAGCTGTCACTGCACGTACTGCCAAGCTGTCACTGCACTTACTGCCAAGCTGTCACTGCACTTACTGCCAAGCTGTCACTGCACTTACTGCCAAGCTGTCACTGCACTTACTGCCAAGCTGTCACTGCACTTACTGCCAGGCTGTCACTGCACTTACTGCCAAGCTGTCACTGCACTTACTGCCAAGTTGTCACTGCACTTACTGCCAAGCTGTCACTACACTTACTGCCAAGCTGTCACTGCACTTACTGCCAAGCTGTCACTGCACTTACTGCCAAGTTGTCACTGCACTTACTGCCAAGCTGTCACTGCACTTACTGCCAAGTTGTCACTGCACTTACTGCCAAGCTGTCACTGCACTTACTGCCAAGCTGTCACTGCACTTACTGCCAAGTTGTCACTGCACTTACTGCCAAGCTGTCACTGCACTTACTGCCAAGCTGTCACTACACTTACTGCCAAGTTGTCACTGCACTTACTGCCAAGCTGTCACTGCACTTACTGCCAAGATGTCACTACACTTACTGCCAAGCTGTCGCTGCACTTACTGCCAAGCTGTCGCTGCACTTACTGCCTGGTCCTTGTGGAAACCTGCCAGCTGCAAGGCCTCCTGCCGCCGACGCATTTGCTTCTCATGCTCATTGCGTCGGAAGATGTCATCAGCTTCTTGGCGCACCTGCAGGGCCTCCAGCTCTGCCAGACGTTCCTCCCTCTTGCGGGTCTCCTCCTTCCTGATCTGTCATGACATAGGAACAAAGTCAGCAGTGCGCCCAGGGCCCTCCATGCCTTCAGCCAGCATGGCCATTGTGCAGTCCAGCACTGCTGTCTGTACAGGGCCCTCCATGCCTTCAGCCAGCATGGCCATTGTGCAGCCCAGCACTGCTGTCTGTACAGGGCCCTCCATGCCTTCAGCCAGCATGGCCATTGTGCAGTCCAGCACTGCTGTCTGTACAGGGCCCTCCATGCCTTCAGCCAGCATGGCCATTGTGCAGTCCAGCACTGCTGTCTGTACAGGGCCCTCCATGCCTTCAGCCAGCATGGCCATTGTGCAGTCCAGCACTGCTGTCTGTACAGGGCCCTCCATGCCTTCAGCCAGCATGGCCATTGTGCAGTCCAGCACTGCTGTCTGTACAGGGCCCTCCATGCCTTCAGCCAGCATGGCCATTGTGCAGCCCAGCACTGCTGTCTGTACAGGGCCCTCCATGCCTTCAGCCAGCATGGCCATTGTGCAGCCCAGCACTGCTGTCTGTACAGGGCCCTCCATGCCTTCAGCCAGCATGGCCATTGTGCAGCCCAGCACTGCTGTCTGTACAGGGCCCTCCATGCCTTCAGCCAGCATGGCCATTGTGCAGCCCAGCACTGCTGTCTGTACAGGGCCCTCCATGCCTTCAGCCAGCATGGCCATTGTGCAGCCCAGCACTGCTGTCTGTACAGGGCCCTCCATGCCTTCAGCCAGCATGGCCATTGTGCAGCCCAGCACTGCTGTCTGTACAGGGCAGCATCACTCGGGACACATTATAAACAAACTCTCCCTAAGCTCTTAAAAAGGGAAAGAGTGTCATGCAAAGTAGTTCACAAGAAATCTATCTGTTCACAAGTGTTGAAATGGTAGCTGTATGGATTAGCGGCTTCACTTGTACAGTCAAAAGAGTCCAGGACAATGGTTGTTTTGGAGAATGAAAACTGATAAAATACAGTTTACCAAGACTTAATCCTATGCACTGATAATCGTTTACTATGATGATATCTGTCTTTGTTATTCTCAGAGGAAGATGACAGGTTCCCATCTAAAGGTAAAGGTAAAGGTGTGATTTTATATAGCGACTTTCCGCCATTGATCGTTGCTCAAACCGCTTTACACTTTACCCCCTGATCACTGGGCATCTTGATCAATCCTCATCTACATCCACACTTTGTGCCGATACCCAGGGTGAACACTGATGGGATGCAGACCGTCTCCAATGGATACAGCACTGAAGAAAGCCAGGCAGGGCCGCCACTCCCCCATGCAGACCTTGCCCCTCCTGGGCGAGTGACTCCCTACCTGACTCATTCTGTGCTCGGTGGCTTCGGCAATGCGCTTGATTGTCAGCTGTTCCTTCTCCTTGTCTTCCTTCAGGCGCTTGGCCTCCTTCTCCTCCACGGCACGGCGGATCCTCTCATCCTCATCATCCGCCTTCTGCTTCATCTGAGCAGCCAGCTTGGAGCGGATGGCATCCAGCTGGGAAAGCTTGGTTCTGAAAGAGCACACAAAGGGTCACTTGCAGCTCTGGGTGAGGCATTCTGCTTCCTGCAGTCTACTGCGACACACAAGACAAGAGGGCAAGAAAGTGAAAGTTGTCTCTTGTGCTGTAGTGCAGTTGTTCAGCACAGGACAGGAGTTTGAGCCACAGGGACTGTAGCAAACAAATTTGAATCATGGGGATTAATGTTAACTTCAAATTATTGTTAGATGTTGCACAAAAAAATAAATCCTACTTCTTACTTGATATTAGCTGCATCTGACCTTATCCTCTGATTCTTATGTATTCAGTAAACATCCTATCTCCAAGTAGAGTCAGAACCCCAAAGATGAAACTGTTTTAAGGTTTTTTCAAACTCAGATGACAAAGATTGACATATGGTGCACAGAATCTTCACAGAAAAATGAGAGGAGAGATACACAACATATAGTGCCCACTCTCAGCACATTGTCATGGGGTAAAACAAAAGCTTCATTGGTTCATAAGATGTGTTCCAAGAGAAAATGTCATCTATGAGGGAATGGGTATGGAAAAAGCAAAGTAAGAGGAGTAATAGAACTTTTGAAGATTAAAAAACTGGTCACCAAAAAAGTACTGCAAGGAAGAAAAAAAGCTTCATTTTCAACATGAAATTCAAAGCATCAATTGTCAAAAGTGTAGCAAAAACAGAGGGAAAATGTATAAGCCCTTTGTATAAACTGACAACAATGTATACACTGCAAATGCAAATAAAGCCGCCAAACAACAGAGTACTCAGCTTCCCATTCCACATCATGGCGCCAGAGTTCTGGTTTCCTGTACAACAAAAGATTCAGTGAGGGTACTTTCCCTCCATCACTCCAGTGTGCATCAGCATGCGGTACCCTTGGTGCTGTCTCTGTCTCCTCTTCTGTCACTCTTGCAGTTGTCGCTTTAGGGGACGCTCGATCCTCACGAGGGATTTCTTATCAGAATTCACATGGCAATGGCCACTTAGAGCAAGATCATGAAGAGGGAATTGCCTTGGGCAAAGGCTGTTGTTATTTGTTGACTCCAGCCAAAAACCAAGGCTACAGCAAAATGTTGTTATGTTGTACTGTTATGTGGGGATTATCTTCAGCCATGGTAAGCTCCTAACATAACAACTGGCATTCTCTGGAGACAGAGATCAAATCCCCTGAAGACAGAGTGTGGCTGCCTATATGGCGAGGTGTTCAAAAACAGTCACATACGCAATCATCTCACCCACTTGGGTGATCCTGGGAGTGTTTAGCCCAGGTACGCAACAACAACAACAATGAAGAGGGAAAATAAAATGTAGGTATAGATTTGTGGGTTAATGGAAGCCGAACTGAAAACATGTAGGCAATGTTATGTAGAGATGCTCTGCAGTCTGACATTAGGCCTTCCATCCAAAGCCTGGTCATCAGTGCTGGAGCTCACCCATCACATGTACTGGATGGGGAGCAGACAGATACACACATAGCCAGGCTCCATCACCATCTACACTCCTACAGTGTTCCACCCAGTGCTGGTTCTACAGTGCTCTGGAATTGATCCTCCATCTGACTTGGCAGCCTGTAGACAGGCTTGCATCCAGCCAATGCCTGCAGCCTGGCCTTCCACTGCTTGGAGACTGCTGAAGTCCAACAGCTCCACCACAGTGCAGTGCAAGCAGTGTCCCTTGCTCCCTGCCCCTGGCTCACTGCCCCTGGCTCACTGCCCCCTGCTCACTGCCCCCTGGCTCACTGTCCCTTGCTCACTGCCCCCTGCTCCCTGCCCCTGGCTCACTGCCCCTTGCTCACTGCCCCTTGCTCACTGCCCCTGGCTCACTGCCCCTTGCTCCCTGCTCAATCCCCCTTGCTCACTGCCCCTTGCTCACTGCCCCTGGCTCACTGCCCCTTGCTCACTGCCCCTTGCTCACTGCCCCTTGCTCACTGCCCCTTGCTCACTGCCCCTGGCTCACTGCCCCTTGCTCACTGCCCCTTGCTCACTGCCCCTGGCTCACTGCCCCTTGCTCACTGCCCCTTGCTCACTGCCCCTTGCTCACTGCCCCTGGCTCACTGCCCCTTGCTCCCTGCTCAATCCCCCTTGCTCACTGCCCCTTGCTCACTGCCCCTGGCTCACTGCCCCTTGCTCACTGCCCCTTGCTCACTGCCCCTTGCTCACTGGCCCTGGCTCACTGCCCCTTGCTCACTGCCCCTGGCTCACTGGCCCTGGCTCACTGCCCCTGGTTCACTGTCCCTTGCTCACTGCCCCTTGCCCCTTGCTCACTGCCCCTGGGTCACTGCCCCTGGCTCACTGCCCCTGGATCACTGCCCCTGGCTCACTGCCCCTTGCTCACTGCCCCTTGCTAACTGCCCCTGGCTCACTGCCCCTTGCTCACTGGCCCTGGCTCACTGCCCCTGGTTCACTGTCCCTTGCTCACTGCCCCTTGCCCCTTGCTCACTGCCCCTTGCTCACTGCCCCTTGCTCACTGCCCCTGGCTCACTGCCCCTTGCTCACTGCCCCTTGCTCACTGCCCCTGGCTCACTGCCCCTGGCTCACTGCCCCTTGCTCACTGCCCCCTGGCTCACTGCCCCTGGCTCACTGCCCCTGGCTCACTGCCCCTTGCTCACTGCCCCCTGGCTCACTGCCCCTGGCTCACTGCCCCTGGATCACTGCCCCTGGCACTGCCCCTGGCTCACTGCCCCTGGCTCACTGCCCCTGGCTCACTGCCCCTTGCTCACTGCCCCTTGCTCACTGCCCCTGGGTCACTGCCCCTGGCTCACTGCCCCTGGGTCACTGCCCCTGGCTCACTGCCCCTGGCTCACTGCCCCTGGCTCACTGCCCCTGGGTCACTGCCCCTGGCTCACTGCCCCTGGCTCACTGCCCCTGGCTCACTGCCCCTGGCTCACTGCCCCTGGCTCACTGCCCCTTGCTCACTGCCCCTTGCTCACTGCCCCTGGCTCACTCCCCCTGGGTCACTGCCCCTGGCTCACTGCCCCTGGCTCACTGCCCCTGGCTCACTGCCCCTGGCTCACTGCCCCTGGCTCACTGCCCCTTGCTCCCTGCCCCTTGCTCACTGCCCCTTGCTCACTGCTCACTGCCCCTTGCTCACTGCCCCTTGCTCACTGCCCCTGGCTCACTGCCCCTTGCTCACTGCCCCTTGCTCACTGCCCCTTGCTCACTGCCCCTGGCTCACTGCCCTTGGCTCACTGCCCCTGGATCACTCCCCCTGGGTCACTGCCTCTGGCTCACTGCCCCTGGCTCACTGCTCACTGCCCCTGGCTCACTGGCCCTGGCTCACTGCCCCTGGCTCACTGCCCCTTGCTCACTGCCCCTTGCTCACTGCCCCTTGCTCCTTGCTGACTGCCCCTTGCTGACTGCCCCTGGCTCACTGCCCCTTGCTCACTGCCCCTTGCTCACTGCCCCTTGCTCACTGCCCCTTGCTCACTGCCCCTTGCTCCTTGCTCACTGCCCCTGGCTCACTGCCCCTGGCTCACTGCCCCTTGCTGACTGCCCCTGGCTCACTGCCCCTGGCTCACTGTCACGACTCAAACTTGTTCATTGATTTTTCCCCACTGTTTTGAAATTATTTACTCTGCCGGGATTGTCACTGTTGTGCGTGCAAAGGGTGAGACCCATGCGTTTATCTAATTAGTTTTAGCGGAGCATGGTATGCTGTGATTGTTTCGTTTGTGAAGGTATTTTCTCAGGGTTTCGTGCCAGTTGCACGTGCGTGTCACGAGAATTTCGCATTTCTGTTAGGTGTTTATTTATAGGATGTATGGGGTTTGAGGTGGATTTTTGATAGAGAGTTCGGTCACTCTCGTTAAGCCAGTGCGGCTGTTGGTTTTGAGAGTTCTGTCACTCTCGTTAAGCCAGTGTGGCTGTTGGATTTTTATAGAGAGTTCTGTCACTCTCGGTAAGCCAGTGTGGCTGTTGGAGAGTGTATCTCCTGTTGGGCTGGTGGCCGGTTGAATGGTGGTTGGCGAATTGGAGTCGCCTGTTTTGTGGGCGTTACCAGTGTATGTTTTGGCGGTTGTGATTCGAGTTCTACTGCTCCTAATCTTGAGAGGTAAGGTTATCAGTTACTTTCGTTCTCTTACTGTCTCGATGTGTTCGCGGCTATATTGTATCTCCCTCAATTTTGTTGTTTCATTGTTTCGTTTTTCGGAAGTTATAGTTTTTGTTCTGGTTATATTTCAGATTTTTTGGTGCGCCAGACCAGTAACGTGAGTTCGCAGTTTGGTTTATGGCTATAGGCCGTTGGTGTTGTGTGTTGAACTCACCATTTTGTCTACCGTTGGGACCACGTTGGCCAACGAGTAGCATAGTTTGGGTCGTCATGTTTTAACTTGTCCTTGAACGATACCCCGCCTAGGGTGGCTACAGTGTCGTTGAAAGCTTTTACTGTTTCTCTGAATCTTGTGTGTTGAACTCACCATTTTGTCTACCGTTGGGACCACGTTGGCCAGCGAGTAGCATAGTTTGGGTCGTCATGTTTTAACTTGTTCTTGAACGATATCCAGCCTAGGGTTGCTACAGTGTCGTTGAAAGCTTTTACTGTTTCTCTGAATCTTTGGAGATTCGTCAGTTGTTGTTTTTTGTTACTCCCATACACCCACCTTGTACGGTGTTGTTTTGTTTTGTTTAGAGTGTTTTATTTTCTCTCTTCGATGATGTTGTGTCCGAGGATATTGTTGACTTGGATGGGTTGCTAGCATTGTTGTGTTTTTTTGGTTGTCATAGGAAGTAGTTGCGGCGAAGAGTTTGTCGTTTGTGGATCAACTGTGGAAGGTTTGTGTGACTGTGCATTGAGGTGGAAAGGTTGACGAGTATTGCACGTTTACGTGTTGATTTGTGCTTTGGCATAGTAGGGTTGTTGATTTGTGAATTGAATGTAAACTGTTTTATTAAATCATTTTAAATTTCATCCTGTTTGTGGTGTCTTTGTTTCATAAGAGTATTGACTGAGGAAGGAATTCTTTATTTTTTAAAGATTAAACTGTCTGCTGTTACAATCAGCCATTTTCTATCAAATCAGCTTTGACACTCACTGCCCCTGGCTCACTGCCCCTTGCTCACTGCCATGGCTGCTGACTGACAGTGCAATACTCACTCCTTGATGGATTTCTCCTTCTCAGCCCTCATTCGCATCATCTTCCGCTTGGCAGCCGCAAACACCCTGCACTCCTCATCCTCTTCCTGCAAACAGCAGACACAACGCCAGTAAGTGACAAGTAATATTTGAGATGTGAAGTATTTGGCAAATACACGTATATTTGTCCATATGCAGTCCAAGACATTAACTGTGTCAGAAGCAAATGGTAAGTGTAAAAGACAACCTTTCACTGTCCAACTCAACTCTATGAGTCATTTTGAATGCAGTGTCATGTCTTTTTTGAATCAACAATAATATTATCAATATAATATTGATATAATATTATCAAGCTCTGCCTCAAGGTTAACAACTTAGGCCTTGGATTAAGAAAAAAGTCTTTTAAAATTCAATAGACAAAATTGAACAAATGAAACCCAGTCCTATAAATGACTTGCATACTGGTTCCATCCAGTGGGGCTGGCCAGGGCATCACATCTAGCATGCTCTGCAGGTGTGCTGAAGTGAACACTTGCATGGGGGAACTCTGCAGGTGTGCTGAAGTGAACACTTACATGGGAGAACTCTGCAGGTGTGCTGAAGTGAACACTTACATGGGAGAACCCTGCAGGTGTGCTGAAGTGAACACTTGCATGGGGGAACCCTGCAGGTGTGCTGAAGTGAACATTTGCATGGGGGAACTCTGCAGGTGTGCTGCAGTGAACACTACATGGGAGAACTCTGCAGGTGTGCTGAAGTGAACACTTACATGGGAGAACCCTGCAGGTGTGCTGAAGTGAACACTTGCATGGGAGAACTCTGCAGGTGTGCTGAAGTGAACACTTACATGGGGGAACCCTGCAGGTGTGCTGAAGTGAACACTTACATGGGGGAACTCTGCAGGTGTGCTGAAGTGAACACTTGCATGGGAGAACTCTGCAGGTGTGCTGCAGTGAACACTTACATGGGGGAACTCTGCAGGTGTGCTGAAGTGAACACTTACATGGGAGAACCCTGCAGGTGTGCTGAAGTGAACACTTACATGGGAGAACCCTGCAGGTGTGCTGAAGTGAACACTTACATGGGAGAGCTCTGCAGGTGTGCTGCAGTGAACACTTACATGGGGGAACCCTGCAGGTGTGCTGAAGTGAACACTTGCATGGGAGAACTCTGCAGGTGTGCTGCAGTGAACACTTACATGGGGGAACCCTGCAGGTGTGCTGAAGTGAACACTTACATGGGGGAACCCTGCAGGTGTGCTGCAGTGAACACTTACATGGGAGAACTCTGCAGGTATGCTGAAGTGAACACTTACATGGGAGAACTCTGCAGGTGTGCTGAAGTGAACACTTACATGGGAGAACCCTGCAGGTGTGCTGAAGTGAACACTTACATGGGAGAGCTCTGCAGGTGTGCTGAAGTGAACACTTACATGGGAGAACTCTGCAGGTGTGCTGAAGTGAACACTTACATGGGAGAACTCTGCAGGTATGCTGAAGTGAACACTTACATGGGAGAACTATGCAGGTGTGCTGAAGTGAACACTTACATGGGAGAACCCTGCAGGTGTGCTGAAGTGAACACTTACATGGGAGAACTCTGCAGGTATGCTGAAGTGAACACTTACATGGGAGAACTCTGCAGGTGTGCTGAAGTGAACACTTACATGGGAGAACTCTGCAGGTGTGCTGAAGTGAACACTTACATGGGGGAACTCTGCAGGTGTGCTGAAGTGAACACTTACATGGGAGAACCCTGCAGGTGTGCTGAAGTGAACACTTACATGGGAGAGCTCTGCAGGTGTGCTGAAGTGAACACTTACACAGGAGAGCTCTGCAGGTGTGCTGGTGAACACTACATGGGAGAGCTCTGAAAGTGTGCTGAAGTGAACACTTACATGGGAGAACTCTGCAGGTGTGCTGAAGTGAACACTAACACGGGAGAGCTCTGCAGGTGTGCTGGTGAACACTACATGGGAGAGCTCTGCAGGCTCAGGCCACTGCAACTCCGTACTTGCTGGGACCTACAACAACTTCAACTGCACACCCACACTCCCAGAGATTGCCACTGACCTCTTCCTGCTGCTTCTCCAGGTCTCGCATGCGGTGGCAGTCTGCTATCTGGGTCATGTTCTGCAGCTGCAGTTGTTTGCGCTCCTCCTTGCGGATGTCCTCCAGGCGCTGCATCTCCTTGTGGTTGTCAATGGCCAGCTGCTGCAGCTGCTGTCCCTCTTTCTGGTCCCTGTCCTGCTCTTCCTGCACCTGGTGGTGGTGCTCCTGAATCCTGCAGACAAAGCAGCAACAGTGGTGGAACTTGGCCCCCTAGCACCCCTGGCACTCTGCAGGTCCCAAGAGGTGGAACACCCTAGCAAGGATTTCAACAACTGTGGCTCTTGCAGACCTTTCACATGGCCTCAGCTTGCTGTTAGAGGCATTTTTCCACATGACTACAAAGTGCTGTGTTATAGCTTGCCATCTAGGACCTGCGTCATGATGCCAAGTGTCGCATCTTTTAATGATGTGAGCTGCATGTCATGACAGGTAATGCAGTCTACAATGCCCACATACTCCCTACTTGGCCATCATAGTTATCCAAAAGATCAGCTCAAAGACAACTGTTGAGCTGTACTCGGTGCAGTGCCTAAATCAGATAATCTTTGTTCATCTAATGTTTACAGTTCTCATCGAAAGGTTCCATCAAGATCCCTGCAGATCTGCATAACTGTCATGCCAGTCATTACTTGTCAGCTCATTTTCATAGTCAAGGCTCGGGTAAGGTCAGCTTTCTCTCTGCAGAATTTACTTCTTTATCTACCAAATAATTCACCACGTGGGATTTTCAAAAGTGGTCAGGATCAGAGTAAGTATGTTCCTAAGCCAAAACCTCAGCACGTCTACTTACTGTGAAACCAGACACCTCTGGGTATCCTGGGTTCTCTTGATTCGCTCCATGGCTTTTTCCTGGTCAGCCAGGATGCCCAGTTCTGTGGCAAGCTGCAGCTCATTCAGGTAGACCATCTCTTGGTCCTTGGCAGCTGCATCCTTCAGCTTCTTCAGTTCCACCTGAGCATCGCGCTCCTTCAGCACCTCTGTCAGCATCAGTGCTCCCTGTGCATCATAGGAACAGCCATGCCAGAAAACCAAAGAAATATTTTATGAAGGTAAACTCTCTCTAACAACTCAATAAATATTCACCAGCAATAGTGGAACCTTAAATGAGGTGGAATATTCAGAAAGCAAAGTGTACAAAATGCGGTGCAGTTGCCACTGGATACCTTCGTCATCAACAGAAATGAAGCAGGCCTGGAGTGTTGAGGATGGTCATGGCAGGTACAAGAATGGGCAAACTCTGGTCACTGACTGCTGGTGGGGAAACTTTTGAATGCAAAAGTACAGCCTGCAGCTGGAGCTGCTAATGCCTTCCTTATTACTGGAGGCTGTGGCTGCTGGCTTCGAGTGCCTTGTCCTGCATAACGGAGTCTCACACTGAGCGCACTGTCAACAGCAAAGTGCTGTTCTCCAAACTCACATGGAAGCGCTTGACACGGTCGGTCTGGTAGTACTGTTGTGTCTTGGCTTTCTCTATGGCCTCCTTGCGATTCCTGGCCTGCACCTTGGCTTCCTCTATGTCCAGGGCCACTCGCTCTTCCTCCTCCTTCTTCTCGCGGATCTTCCTGGCTTCCAGCTTCTTCTGACGAATTCCCTGTGGAGTAAAATTCATTGAAAAAGATTTATAAACATGTTGCATGCACAAAACATATTGCAACACATTACTGGTTACTTAATTGCTCTGAAGCCGTGACTCAAGACAGTGGTATTCATAATCTTCATATTCTCCAACATCTACCATATATAGCTCTATTCACTCACATGAGACAGGCAATTGCTGATTCACATCAAGCAAAAGAAGCTTTCAAGTGCTTGATCTCAATTCCTCTCCTCGTGACACTTATCAAGCAGCTTTCTCCACAAGACTCCGAAGGGGAAGTCAAACCTACAGCAATGGTGTTCCCCCAGGTTGAGACAATCTCCTCAGATCGTTGTTTCTGTTTCTCACGATCGGCCTGGATCTGTGCGATGCGGTCCTGCTGGATCTTGCGCCGATTGAGCTGTTCCTGGATTCTCTCCCAGTCCTGCTTGGAGAGAACCGTCACCTGGCGAAGGTCAGTGCCATCGGCCAGCTGCATGGCGGAGCGGGTCTGCTCCTGGCCTGCATACTGGATGCCGGGGGCGTGCTCACTGCTGGCCATGCCTGCAGCGGCAAACACACACCAGTCAGAACTAACTCCACAGGTCGGTCGTCATGACTGAAGCATTTGCAAACAGATTAGTGTGAAGATTCTCCTCCATATAAAGAACATGGACAAATTTGGAATGATAAAGGAACAATTAAATGAGAAAACAAAGTAAAAAAGCAGATGTTATTCATGCAGAATGATAAAAACCCAGATGTAAGCATTGTCGGTCTTGCTGCCCATCCCTCTCAGTGCTGAATGTACAGCTTTTCTTTGATGAGCAAGCAGCAAGGTCACCTCAAAACGGAGGCCTGATGACAAACGTTATGCATTCAGAGCAACACACATGCTGCAAAATCTTCATTTTACCCCTGAGCTTCAAATCTTTAAAGCAGTATGTGGTCCGCACAGGTCGCTTTCGCTGGCCACCTTGAGAAGAATGTAAACAGGAAAGATGAATGGCATCTACCATCAGTCCTGTGGAGCATACATTTCCTTTAGTCATGCACTGCAGGCAGAAACTCAGGCAAAGTGAACAGTGGGTGTGAAGACCAATCAAATCATGGGTGTTATCGTTTGAAATCAGTCTTTGCGATCTTGGAGTTTCCTCTTTGTAGCAAGTCTTCCATGCCTTCACCATATTTGCAAATAATCATAGCCACTTTATGATTATGTGATAAAACATTTGGGCATGAGGTTCCAGCAACTAGGAACAATTTCAAAACTTAATTCAGTCATGCAAAACAAATAAGGATAATTTCATCAACACACGTCTCAATCATTTTTGCAGTTTTGTGCACTGGTGAATTTTATAGATGACAGATCGAGCTTCCATCATCTATTTACGAGGTGCATTAGCCTCCATTCTGACCCAGCTCAACACGAAGGGCAGCTCAAAGCCCTGGATGCAAAACAACAACAACAACAACAAGAGACATGCTGGCTGCAAAGCAGTCCACTTTACCCCTAGGCTTTGCATCTGTGCACTGCTGAGCAACGACATCTCGGGACTTTGACAGGTCAGCTTGAATGGAATGCAAAGGGCTAGGCTGAATTATGATCGCTGTGACTGTGAAAAGTGTGCATGTTGTACTTTTTCATTTTCACATTGAAACTCTATTACACTCATTTTATTATCTGTTGATATATTTCAAGGCTTATGTAACCAGAGCAACACTGTTGATTTTCCACTCAGAATGGATCAGGAATGGCCAAGCTTCTCTCTATTGGATATTGTGTATTGACTGGAGCTAATACTGGAAGACTTGTTGTGGACTCCAGAGATTGTCTAGGAAGATGAAGAGTCCTCAGAGTGAAGTAGTTGCATGTTCTGTGTTTCATCATTCTTCTTCACTTCACTTCACTTGTCCCGTAGTCTGGACGACCGTTGGGGCACCACAGATGATCTGGCAACCAGTTCTCTCCATTCCTCTCGCCTCTCGGACTGTCTCAAGGCTTCATTGAGCCTCATCCCTGTCCACTCTGAGACGTTGTCCTCCCATCTTTTCCTTTGTCTGCCTCTCCTCCTCCCTCCTTTTACTGTGCCTTGTAACACAGTCTTGGCAAGCCCTGACGATCGTGAGACGTGCCCATACCACTTTAGTTTGCGTCTTTTCACAGTGGTCAGTAGTTCTTCATGGGGCCCGATGGCTTGCCTAATTTTGTTTCGGACTTCCTCGTTTTCATCATTCTATCACTAAATAATGAACTCAGACACACACCTCTGCCCAAGCAGGCAGCTACAGCCAGCCTTTCACAAGCACACTCAATGTACTGCTTTTGTGCCTCTCTGTCACTTAGTCAGGGATATAAAAAGTACCCCATGATGTATGTATCCATCACTAACAAATGAATTGAAATCATCAAAGATATGTAGAGTGTGTCATTCAATTCTTTGAACAATATAAGCTGGTCATGGTTTACTATTAAAAATTAATGTTCTAGAATTTTTTTTATGTCCCTCCCTGTCAATGAAAGGTTTTAGGGACAAGAGTTTAAAAAGTCAACATCTTCAATCATGCAAACCCCAATAGCAGCCTTGTCAGTAAGTTTCACACACACACACACACACACACACACACACACACACACACACACACACACACACATGCTCACACACACACACACACATGCTCACACACACACACACATGCACACACATATGAACACACACATACACACACACACACACACACACACACACACACACACACACACACACACAGCCATGCCCTAACTCTGTCATCAAATCAGGAGCTTCCATTCCACTCAAGCCTTAGGCTGGATGGTGTTGGCAAGCATGGAAAGTACTGCAGTGTAGACTGTACTGCTGGAAAGTACTGCAGTGTACACTGTACTGCTGGAAAGTACTGCAGTATAGACTGTACTGCTGGAAAGTACTGCAGTGTACACTGTACTGCTGGAAAGTACTGCAGTGTAGACTGTACTGCTGGAAAGTACTGCAGTATAGACTGTACTGCTGGAAAGTACTGCAGTGTACACTGTACTGCTGGAAAGTACTGCAGTGTAGACTGTACTGCTGGAAAGTACTGCAGTGTAGACTGTACTGCTGGAAAGTACTGCAGTGTACACTGTACTGCTGGAAAGTACTGCAGTGTAGACTGTACTGCTGGAAAGTACTGCAGCATACACTGTACTGCTGGAAGTACTGCAGTGTACACTGTACTGCTGGAAGTACTGCAGTGTACACTGTACTGCTGGAAAGTACTGCAGTGTACACTGTACTGCTGGAAAGTACTGCAGTGTAGACTGCTGCTTGCTGTTTCTGAATTTCTCTCTTCACACTGGTGTGTGATTCACTGCAGCCATTTGAGACAGTCACTTTGAAAACAAAATGATTCAGAAAGCAAATCAAGTGTCCTGGAGAAAGATGCAGGACTCGGGTAGTCATGACAACAGTGTTCAATCTTGCTAGATCTATGCAGCCATGCATACAAAGGCAGACTGTCCTCAGCAGGTCACGTGTTGAAGTTGCAGTTAGAAAGCAGTGTCAAACAGGACAGCACTCCCCTTCAACAAGGGATTCTGCATGGTTCAAAACTTTGAATGGTCTGAAGAAAAAAAAACAACCTACGAAGTACTTCTCTGTACCCCTGGCTTTCCATTTTTACAGCAGTATGTGTAGCAGTCCAGCTGCCTTTGCTGCCATTCTTGAGAGGATTGCAAACAGTAAAGCTAAATAATTCTTTCTATTGTCATGTTGCTGTTGCGTACCTGGGCTAAACACTCCCAGGATCACCCAAGTGGGTGAGATGATTGCGTGTGTGACTGTTTTTGAACACTTTGCCATATAGGCAGCCACACTCCATCTTCAGGGGATTTGATCTCTGTCTCCAGAGAATGCCAGTTGTTATGTTAGGAGCTTACCACGACTGAAGATAATCCCCACATAACAGTACAACATAACAACATTTTGCTGTAGCCTTGATTTTTGGCTGGAGTCAACAAATAACAACAACCTTTGCCCAAGGCAAGTATTGTTGTCATGAAAAGTAAGTATTTCCAACTGTAGTGCTGTCTCATACTGTGTACTGTGATGACCCACTTTGTTTTGAATGTCTCCACTAGATCATGATACTACTTGACGACTTGATGCAGGAGTTTGTTCTTTGTTTAGAACCTGACATGATTGCATTGGAAGGGAATAATTATCAGCACAAGTATCATGAAAATGTAGATGATAATGCATACACTGCAGACAGAAAGTTCAAACAAATGAGTGGCAAGAGGGCCCTACCCAACCCCCCCCCCCCAGCCTGATCTAAGATTTTGTTCTGAAAGTTAGTTAGTTTTCTATTCTGAACAGAACTAGACTTGAATTCAAATATCACTGGCATTGCCTTTACTGCAATGGAAAAATACTCAAAAAGCCATGCATCAGAGGTCATTTGTTCTGCTGTACATGAGGCAAGCAAGGAAATCATGTGGCAAAAATGCCCTTCTTCAAACAGAAGCAGCTGCCTGTTCCCATGTCAGTAGTGTAGGATACCTGACCAACAAAACTGAACTCCAAACCAGACCCTGGCAATTACAGACTCAAATGACATGTCTCCTGAATTCAGTCAGGCATGCCCAGCCTAAACAGTTG
>JAWQFJ010019354.1:0-25715 GCA_034096865.1 Theodoxus fluviatilis | reverse complement strand
CCTTCCCCCTTTCGTTTTGTATATCTGCTTTCACCTCCCCTCCCTTCTCCCCCTTTTCTCTTTTGCGATCAATGGCACCCCGCTTGCCACCTAAAACAAAAAAAGCCCCTCTACCCAGCCCCCACCCAGAAAGAGCACCCCGCCCCCCTGCTTGCTAAAGAAGATAGGGAAGTGGCCCCCCCCCCCACCCGCTTGTTCATAAAATAAGGTTTGGAAACCCCCCCTCTCCCCCCGCTAGCTATAAAAATAGTTTGGAAAACCCCCCACCCCACCCCTCCGCTTGGTCAAAAAAGATTGGAAACCCGCCGCCCCCCCCCCCCCCCCCCCCCGCTTGCTAAAAAAAGCCCCCCCCCCCCCCCGCTTGCTAAAGAAAGATTGGAAACACCCCCCACCCCCACCCCCCCCCCCCCCCCGCAGATTCCTGACCAGGCAGTAATGGACCTCTACTCTGATCCATTCGTTCACAGCAAAGAAATTCGTCTGCTGTTCTATTCGACATAACAGATACAAAGTTCGTCACTTTCTTGTGATGCGCGTGCACCCTGATTTAGATACGAAGTATGCCAATGCGAAGTTCGTGGAGGACGCTACTATGATTGCCTAATGTGTCGGCAATTCACTTTGCAGCTGCAATTTTCTGGATATCCACGGATATGCACGAAATCCTCGGGAAGTCAAACACATGTTTATTTCTCAGATTGATGCAGCATTTGCACGAACTTCACCACTGTCCTGTGATTTCACAAACTTGTCTGCTGCATAGGTTTTCTTTTCAAAGCAAACATGCAAAAGGTGACATGGGTTTGTCTCGGGAATAAGCAGAAATCGTCTGGACACTTGAGTAGTACAGACAGATCGAATTGGGCTGGGACTGTTGTTGACCACTTGATGGAGATGGCTGGTTCCATGATGCAGACTGTCAAGGTTGAAGAAACCAAACCTCAGGAGTGGGTCAAGCTTGTATCCAACGATGGACAGAAGTTTAGAATCGGTCGCGAAGTTGCCGAGCTGTCGGAAACTCTTAGAATGATGATGACGCCACCACCGAACGGCCCAGGTGAGATCTACCTTTGCACATTGCCCTAGGGGGTTGGGGTACATTGCCTTAGGGGGTTGGGGTAAGAACAGGCCCGCTGCGTCTTCACTGTGCATATTGTAAGAGGCGGGTGACTGGGGAAATCGCGATCCTTTCTTTTGTTCTCGCTCTAGCCAGTTCTAATGATTTCGTGGTCAGGGGCCTAGCATAGCCTGAGGCTGATAGAACGTTGTCCATGTCCCCCCCCCCCCCCCCTTGGATTGGAGGTGAGAACAGTCCTACTGCGTCTCCCTACGCGATTTGTATGAGGCGAATACATAGGGAGATCGTGACTTGCTTTGCGCTTACCCTAAACCGATTTAGTTTTCGTGCTCAATGGCCTTGCATAACCTATAAAGGCGGAAAGGCCGTAAAACTCCATCCATTGTCTGATTGGTGGATGACATCGAAGGAGTTTTAACTGACGCATGTCATGCATTATACGTCGTTTCTTCGCAAGCTTCCCTTGTAGGTTGGGGGAAATGGCCCAGCTGGGTTTTTTTCGTCATCAGTGGCTTACATAGCCTGCAAAAACTGATAGGCCGCAAACATTCATTCATTCGTTTGTTAGTTCATTCATTCATTCTTAGCAAGCAGTAGCTCATTTTGATTATTTTGTCAGACCCAGATCCTGGTCAAGATGAGATTAATCTTGGTCCATATATTAAGTACACATGCGATTTTTAGTTTGTTGTGTGGGTTGGGGCTGAGAAAAAACACTGCACCCCCCCCCCCCCTATCACTGGTAATGGGTGGGGAAATATGATCTAGAGATGGCGCCAAAGGGGTCTGTGCTAAACGGTTCTTAATGCTTTTTCATGTTATAATAGTGATGAGCCGTAAAGTGTATTTACGTCATTCATTCATTCAATGTTTCATTCTTTAAAATAGGGGTGGGGTGTGAGGATGTGGGGTGTGTAATAAAAAATACTTGGTCTAGGGTCAGGAAGCCGCTAGTCTTTAACTTATCCCAGTGGATCAGGTCTATATGTGGGTTGGGGGTAAGATTAGAATAGACCCACCGCATCTCCCCCACGTGATTCCCAAGAGGCAATTGACTAGGAAAATCGAGACGTTACGTCCTTCCTCTGTAGGGATTTCCGTGGTCAATGGCCTTTCATAGTCTACGAAGGCTGATGGGCCGTAAACGTTCGTTTTGTTCATTTGTTAATTTTTTGTATTTGTTCATTCATTCAAAACCAGGGCATGCATGCGTGGACTTCGTTTTGCCCAGTGGTCGGACAGCAGAGGTGGTGTGCAAATACCTGAATTACAAGGCGCAGTACACATGCAGCAAAGAGGAAATTCCCGACTTCCCCATCGAGAAGGATCTGGCCATACCTGTCTTGATAGCAGCCAACTTTCTCGCATGCTGACCCTCCTTCTGATAATCTAATCCACTCATCCACCGGGTTGATTACTTATTTTTATATGGATTTTGCACATACTGCCAATAGTTTGTTTCCATGTGTCAAGTTTCCAAATATGCTGTCCAAATTCAGTTCACACTGAGATTTGACATGTAATATACTCACGGGCATAAGAAACGCGAAAAAGTTAGTGTGTATTTTTAATATTTTAAATACAATCTTGAGATATTTTGCGTACAGTGCTTATGCATTTGCACTCTTAACTACCGCACACCGTGCACATTTCATGCACAGCGTTGTTTACAGTGGCAAAGGACGGGCAAATGCGGCATGTAACGTTCCAAAGTATGAACCGTTCCAAAGTATGAACCGGAAATCGTCGCAGAGTTATCTGCCCGGTACTCTTAATAATTCGACTCTAAAAAGAGACGGCACCCGCCACTCCGCCTGACTGACTTGGCACACCCGGGGAGTTATGCTAAGATCCGGCCGCGTAAATATATCTGCGTTTTGTGACAAACGTCTTGCTCGGCGGTACTGTACTCCATGCACCTTAACGGTGCGCGTGATTCGGGTGTAATCTTAAGCTAAACGACGTTTATTGGCGCTGCTGAAATGGTCGAAGTCGGAAACATTCGGAACGTCGTTTAGCTTAAGATTACACCCGAATCACGCGCACCGTTAAGGTGCATGGAGTACAGTACCGCCGAGCAAGACGTTTGTCACAAAACGCAGATATATTAACGCGGCCGGATCTTAGCATAACTCCCCGGGCGTGCCAAGTCAGTCAACGGTCGCGTTTTATAAAACCAGACTACAAATAGACTACAGGGAGGTGACTCCCATATTATTTCCGGCAGGGGAGACGGCTTTTCACGGGAAACACTTTTTTGAACGCTACATTATGTATTAAACGACACAAATGCACCAAAAACACAAAAACTCGTAAAGCAACTAATGCGTCGTTTGTCGAGATATATTCCATGCGAAGAGCAGGTGCAGGAGCGGTAAATCGCATAAAGAGAGAGCCGGGCATATAACTCTGCGACGATTTCCGGTTCATACTTTGGAACGGTTCATACTTTGGAACGTTACACGGCATGGTGATCGCCTCATGGGAGGCACTTGCAAGTTGTGCAGCAAAATTTGCTTGCTGTAGCAGTGTTCAGGGGTTATACCTCAATAAAAAGCAGGCCTGAAACTTTTCTCTTTCCTTTTCACCAGTCCTCAGCAGCAATGCCAAGACTTAGCGCAGAAGAACGTAACCGAGCGCTTGGCCATTTGGAGGCTGGTGTTTCTCACAGAAGAGTCGCAAACCTATTCAATGTTCACCTCTCGACTATCTACCGTCTAGAGCACCGTTTCCAGGCGACTGGCACGGTTGCTGATGGACCACGGTCAGGCAGGCCTCGAGCTACGACCCCTCATCAAGACAGCTACATTTTAAGAACCCATCGGCAAGAAAAATTCCTGAAGGCGACTACCACATCAGCAAACTTGCCAGGCAATGCCCAACGTCGAGTCAGCGCCAGGACAGTGCGCCGTCGGCTCAAGGAGAACGGGCTACTAAACTGTCGTCCAGGTCCAGGACCAGTGCTGACTCATCGTCATCGCCAGGCTCGTCTCCAGTGGGCTCAGGCTAGAATCAACTGGCGCAGGCAACAGTGGGGATGTGTGGTGTTCACAGATGAGTGCAGATTCTGCATTGATGAAGCATACGAACGTGTTAGGATATGGCGAAGGCGGACTAACTTTTTCGCGTTTCTTATGTCCGTGAGTATACATTTCTTTGTTTATGAACACTGATTACTCAACCGCTGTGGGTTGGTGGTAAGAATGGGCCCACCACATCTCCCTATAGGAATCATAAAAGAATAAGTCAATAAATGAATTGCTCTCACTCAACCAGCTCGATCAATTTGTGATCGATAGCCTTAAATACCCTACACAGCCCGACAGTAAAAACTTAATTCGTTCATTTTATTCATGTGTATTGATTTATCAACAGCTTATCAATGATTTACATTATCATTATATCTGTGACATGCAAACTGTAAATGGCCTCATCGTTCTCACTTGTACATATATCTAAAAACTGTCAATTTTAACTCTGTCGTCATGGATCAACTCGTGGCACTGCAATAACATCTGTGTCGGCTGTACCATTGTTCTTTATAGGTGATTGTCCCCCTGTGGTTTCGGGGTAAGAATTTACCCACTGCGTCTCCCTACGCGATTCGTAAGAGGCGAATAACTAGAGACACAGTGACTTGATTTTTACTCTAAACTGTTTGTGATGAGATGCACCTGTCCACCGACCATCACATGTTCTAGTGATTTTCGTGCTTAGTGGCCTTACATAGCCTTCAAGCTGATAGGCCGTAAAACACCATCCATCCATCTAGGTGATTGTGGTGGTTTCCCTGCGTTTAAAATGTCATTTCTCAGAAGAACCACTTCCCGTTGCACTGCTTTGCAGATCATAGGGAAACTCAAAACAAAACAATCGAAACGGGCAGTTATTGAAAAATAGTTTCTCATCCTGTCGTGACCTGTTCTCAACATAGTTTTAAAACTGCAAGTAACCCGATTAGAAGCGCAGATTGAAAAGACTATAAACAGAAGTACACGCTGAAGGAAACGTCCTGACGTTTG
This sequence comes from Theodoxus fluviatilis, assembly GCA_034096865.1. Classification (NCBI taxonomy): domain Eukaryota; kingdom Metazoa; phylum Mollusca; class Gastropoda; order Cycloneritida; family Neritidae; genus Theodoxus; species Theodoxus fluviatilis. The sequence continues at coordinate 20,615 of JAWQFJ010019354.1, read as the reverse complement.
TGCTCTTTCGGCCTGAAGCCAGATCTCATCATAAAGTGATTGAAAATTCCTTTACAGGGTATCGTTTCTATTCACCTCAATACCTGAATCCACTGCAAACGTCTTTTCATCAGAAACGGAAAACGAATGCCTGTGGCCTGGGGTTTGGAACTGACAACCACTGTTGCTGCTCCAGACTTTGAACGATATGCAAAACAAGAGGGTCGACGTCTAAACTCTTCATCAAGACGACACAAAAGGAGGCAACACTTAACTCAGTACCGGCGTGGACAGGAGGAACTTACCTTAGTAGCCGGAAGACTGCAATGGTTTAGCTAAAGTATCGAAATGGATAGGTAACAATGAAGGTTATACATGAACACGCAGTGAGACGGTCAAAATTATTCCAGTCAGAAATACTAATTGAAGTTAAACTCAATTATCAAAATTGGACTAGAATGTTTCCTCCGAAGGCATGGATCCACCGCGTCTCTCTACGCGATTCGTAAAAGGAGAATAACTAGGGACACCGTTACTTGCTTTGCGTTTACTCGTAACTGTTAAAGTGATTTTCGTGATTGATGGCCTTACATAGCCTACAAAGGCTGATAGGCCGTATAACACTATCCATCCATCCATCCATACATCCCAAGGCTTCATGAAAAAATCTTCTACTTTTTGCAACTCATCTTTTGAAAGCCCTAAATTTTTATTCAGAATGAACGTGGGTTGGGGGCGGAAACTTAACCACTTCGACCCGCTACACGTTTCGAAAGGCAAATAACTACACTGGTCCGCAAAAGTTAAGGGCCGGCCCTTGTTATCAGTAGCTTTACAAATATTTATTTTACACTGAGACAACGACGCTGAAAATGACGCAAGGTGGGCTACGCTGCAACTTCATTTATTGCTGCTAGTGCCCAAACCTGTTATGCAGGCATTGCCGTTGAGCAAAGGTGTTGTCAGCGGAGCCAAAAACGTTGCAAATTCAGAAAACATTTACAAAGTTTAGTTGAGTTTCGCTGAAGAAGCAATGTCGTTGCAGGTTTCTGGCATATTGCACATGCAAGCCATGTCTCTAGTGACCACTGTTCAGCAAAAGTTACAAACCAACGGGTATTTAAGGGCCGCAACCAGGGCTGTCAATAATCATGCCTCCAAGACAGAGACTGTCAACACTTGATCGTGGACGAGCGCTGGGGTGGCTTCAGGATGGAACTCCCGGCCGAGACGTCGCCAGACGGCTTGGAGTGAACCACTCTGTCATCCAACGCCTGGACGAACGCTTTCAGGCCACCGAAAGTGCTGATGAACGGCCCCGCTCCGGACGCCCACGAGCAACGAGCCGGCGCGAAGACCGTTATCTTCAACTTTTGGCGCTGCGTGACCAAACAATCACTGCCAGGACCCTGAGAGTCACCCTGAGGACGGCCACTAACGTTACCACCTCCCAGGACACCGTCGAGCGACGCCTGCACGAGGTGGACCTCCACTCAAGGGTCCCTGCCATCCGAACACCGCTGACACCACAGCATCGCCGAGCTCGGATGGCGTTCTGCCGCAACCACCAGCGCTGGAACAGGCAGCAGTGGAGCACAGTCCTGTTTACCGATGAATCTCGGTTTACCGTGTCGAACAGTGATGCTCGGAGGCGCGTGTGGCGACGTGAAGGCGAGCGATTCATCGATGCTTGCGTCCAAGAGCGCAGCCGTTCTGGAGGGAAATCTGTGATTGTGTGGGGAGGCTTTCATCTCCATGGGAGGACTCCTCTGTACCTCATCCGAGGCAACCTGACCGGCATCAGGAACAGAGATGAGATTGTCAGGCCGATGATCGTCCCCACTCTGCGGGTCATGGGATGTGGCTCCTGTCTACAGGACGACAACGCCATCCCTCACCGTGCTGTGATGGTGAGGGACTTTCTGCAGCGTCAGTAGGTTGTCCGCATGGACTGGCCAGCACGATCTTCAGACCTGGCTCCCATTGAAAACTTGTGGGACATTCTGGGACGCTGCGTAGTGGACAATCACCCCCATCCCGCAGATGCTGCTCAGCTCTTCCAGTTCCTGCAGCAGGAGTGGCTCGTCATTCCACAACATATGCTGCAGAACCTTGTCCGCTCGATGAGGACACGGGTGATGGATTGTTTGGCAGCAAATGGTGGCCACACCCGTTATTGAACATGGACTAACTGACTGGACTTTCCTTGCAACTTTCAGAAAGGAGGGTGGGGTGCTTCTGACGGATGCCAAGCTAATGAGGTTTGACTTGTCAATGAATTTTTGGCATAAATCAATTGCTTAAATGTTGAATTAAATCATTCTTTGAATTGCATACTTTTTTTGTTTCCTTTTGAGAAAGAAATGTTTATGTGGCCCTTAACTTTTTGCGCACCAGTGTAGGAAAATCGTCACTTCTTTCTGTAACCGATTCTCTACAGGTTTTCCATGTGTAAATGATTTACGTAGCCTACAAAGGTGGATGGGCCGTAAAATTCCTCTCCCTGTGGAGTCGGGGTAAGAATTGACCCACCGCATCTCCCTACGCGATTCGTAAGAGGCGAATAACTAGGGACACCGTGACTTGATTTGCGTTTACTCTAAACTGTTCTACTGATTTTCGTGCTTAATGGCCTTACAAAGCCTTCAAAGGCTGATAGGCCGTAAAACACCAATCCATCCATTCATCCATCCGTAAAAATCCATCCATCCATCCATCCGTAAAATTCCATCCATCCCAGAATATCAATCCAAATTCCCAGGATTCACCACGGCCGATTACATTGGTACAGGTACCAAATGAGGCGGAACGCATGTGGTGAGCATGCTACTCGTGCAAACGTTACCGTCAATCGCACGGAAAGCACGGGTGGCGCGGCGCCAGTGCTGGGAAAACGCGGGCACCGTGGCAGAAGCGCCTGATTTAAACGTGCACCTCGCGATAGGACGTGGGCGCCACGCATTGCGAGGGGAGTCCCCTACCGGGCGCAACATTTACTGCGTCATAAACACGTCGGGTCTCTGGTGACGGCCGTGTCACGCTGAACCCGCAGCCTCTCGCATCCTTGGCCGCGAGGTGCCGAGCTGTCGCTTGGCATTGCAGTGGCTGCCGCTGAAGAGGTTTAGTGGAGGCAGTCTGGAAGCAGCGTCGCTGTACCGCGTAGTTTGCATTCAGGCCGGGCCATTTTCGTCTGGAACTGCGTCGTAAGGAAATGCAGGGATTGCAGAGGACGTGGAAATTAGACTAGACGCAGGTGCAGTGGGAGGGTGATTTGCTTAGTTGGTCGTGAACGTGGTAAATCGTGGTAATGGTTTTTATCATCACCGTCAACATGGCAAATTTCATACGCAAATGTCATTGAAAATACATCTTGTTTGTTCAAGGTAACGTTCAGACTCGTTAAAGCTGAGTAGCCCTATACAATCTAATCTCTAAACTACAAATAAATCGCAGGTAACCACATCGGGTACGATTCGTGCGCCGTTATTATGAGGAATTTTTCACGTGATAGTATGAGACGATATATTAGACGCATACGACCTGTGTTAGTGATATCTATCATACGCATCATGCTTTGCAAATGGTAGAGATGAACTTAATGACTAGATAATCTAGTTCAAGTACAAATGAATGTGTGCTGAAACCACTTATATATTTAAAAATGCAGAGGTCGTCTATTTCATGTCGGTAAAGAACAGATCCGATGTTGTCAACCCCCCCCCCATTCTCTGGTTTTCTCTCTCTCTCTCTCTCTCTCTCTCTCTCTCTCTCTCTCTCTCTCTCTCTCTCTCTCTCTCTCCCCTCCCCCCTCCCCCTCTGTGTGTGTGTGTTTGTATCTCTGTGTCGCTGTCTCAGTCTCTCTCTGTGTCGCTGTCTGTCTGTCTGTCTGTCTGTCTGTCTGTCTGTCTGTCTGTCTGTCTGTCTATCTAATCTATCTAATCTATCTAATCTCTCTAACCTATCTAACCTATCTAACCTAATCTATCTAATCTATCTAATCTATCTAATCTATCTAATCTATCTAATCTATCTCTCGTACCTGGCGCTTTAATCACAACGAAACAAACGAGTTCATATATCCATTCTGTAACGTGCTGGAAGGTGAAAATAATTTCCTTTCATACTGCAGTACTTGCAGTAAACGAGGAAACAGAATATGTACATTTCACTAAAAATAAGAAACGGTCGTTGGTTGTTGAACAGCATTAATCCTTAAATGACAAATAGTGTGTCCTTATACAGTTTCTGTGCCTTGAAATTCAGAGAGGAAAAAGTTACAAATATAAGCCTTGTACCGACTCTATTTCGACAGTACCTGGCGATGATTGTGTTCTGTTTAAACATCCAATCGTGTGGGCTTGTGTCACATTAATGAATCATCATACTATATATTTCAACTGACTGTCGACCTATAAATAAACAGTTCAATTCATGTGAGTTCTCTCACGCACACGAAGCACACACACACACACACACACACACACACACACACACACACACACGCACGCACAAATACAGATAGATATGTACACGCACATAACTGTATACACACATACATAAACGCGCACAAACGCGCGCGCGCACGCACGCACTCGCACACGCGCACGCACGCACTCGCACACGCACACACACGCACACACACGCACACATTCGCACACACACTTGTATACGCACACGCACGCACACGTACACACACGTGTGCACACTCTCACACACACATATATACACACACCTACACACACACACGCACACACACGCGCCCACGCACACATTCGCACACGCACTTGTATACGCACGCACGCACGCACACACACACACACACACACACACACATACACACACGTTTATTCACTGTTTCGAGCTACCACTAAGGTACGTTTTGGGAACGCACAGTATAAGTTCTCTGCACGCACAAAAAGTAAGTCTGGAGCGGTTGTAGTTTCATATTGTCCCACACACTCCAGCGTACCTTGTTATGCTGTGTATATTGTCCCATACACTCCAGCGTACCTTGTTATGCTGTGTATATTGTCCCATACACTCCAGCGTACCTTGTTATGCTGTGTATATTGTCCCACACACTCCAGCGTACCTTGTTATGCTGTGTGAACATTTTCCTTCGAATACCTGTGGAGAGTCCTGCAATGGCAACTGTCTATTTATTCTCCATTCTTAAAATCTTCGTCATCGTCATCTTGCTCCTGTTTTTTCTCCTGCTGCATGTACTGGTGCTACTCCTGCTTCTCATCCGTCTGCTCTTCCTCCTTCTTTATCTCCTAAGCCCACGCTTCAGATCCTCCCCTCGCTCCTCCCCTCGCTCCTCCCCTCATGCCCTCCATGGGTTGGAGTAGGACTAAACCTATCGTATCTCCCTGCGCGATCCATACGAGAAGAAATAGAGGGAAATCAACACGAGTTGCTCTAAGCAGCTTTGGTAATGTCATCGTCCTTGGCCTTGACTATAGCTGACAGAGGCTGATGGGCCGTAACACTCCATTCGTTCTTTTTCTTTTCTTCTCCTCCTGCTCCTTTCTCCTTTTCCTTCTCCCTTTCCTAATTTTTACTCTCTTTTTTACAATAAAAGGTGTGATTTACACAGCGACCTATCACCCATGTCTGAACCTTGAACCGTTTAACACCTGACTCTCTTATCACCCGGGGCACCTGTTCAATCCTTCACTGACACCTGACGAGAAATACAGTGACAGACATAACGCACAGTCATGTACCAGCACCAACTTTTCTCCCTGGGGAGTATCCCAACCCGAAGCTGGTTCATGACCGCATACAAGGGTTAATCGCACTACGGTGTGCCATTGCTGCTCTGACAGGTACCCGGTTTTACTCCTGGATGTGGAGCAACAATGTAAGTTAAACACTTTCCTCAAGAATACAGCTCTGGAACCGCGCGGCTTCGAACGCCGCACCCGGTCGCCGCAAACGACTGCAGATCGAGCGCGCTAACCACTTGGCCACAGAGCCCTAGTTCACTCTAAGATGTTCTGGCCTGCTCTTTGTCTCTTCCTTTTCCACTCCTCTGCACCCGACCACCGCCGTTGTAAAAACTACGGAGTGCATCCTTTATTTCATCCTTTTTTCCCGCCTCTGACTTCCAAGCCTTGTGGAGCTTTGGAGTTGACAAACGAGGGAAGCAGACAGATGTAAACAGCGGAGCATTCCAGGAAGGGGAAGTGTAGCACTTCTTGCACGCCGTTGTTGCAGACTTGGCATGTCCATGATAGACGCTTCACCAATCCGTCCTCGGTGGCACGAACGCAGAGCAACAGAGTGGAGCAATTGTCGGCGTCAGAGAGAAAAAGAGACACAGCAGCCTTTTTTGTAGCTATGGCATGCTTGCCTTTCAACAAACATGCGTAGGAGTTCGCACGCTGGATCTTGTTCCAGAAGCACTCGGCTGACTCCATCACCATCGCCATGACGGGGAAAAGTGTAGGTGAGTTGTCTGGGACTCGAGAGAAGACGTAACCGTCTTGCTGAACTGTCGAGCCTTGATGACCAAAGAATGATGTACTGACAAGGATGCTATGTGCAACGCTTCTACCAGGGCTGTGTGGGGAACTTGATACAAGAGCTTCTGTATAAGCCTCGGTGTTCATCGCTACAGAATGGGTCATGGAGAGCGGGTGTAGGGATAAAGCACATATAGTTCGTACAAGATCAAAGGCTAGCCGCTTGATAGGTTACACAGAGCACGCCGTGTTGAGAAGAAAAGACAGCGAGCGTCTGAGCTGAGTTTACGAAGGTGTGTGCAGTGTTTGCGTGCGTGTGGCGTCTGGTACATAACGACCCAAAGTAAAGATGAGTTAGGAGTCGATTGATGATAATGACAACGAGCACCGAAGTTCACTTGTGGGTGATAAATCCTGTACGAGAACGCCAGAGAGCTGAGACTTGCTAATCGTGTTTGCCATTCCCGAGCGTTGTTGCCCAATAGACTGGATAGAAAGAAGGCATGTTTTGGAGTCGGGGCAAATTTGCCTACCACAGCTATGCTGAATCCAGCTGGTGCGAGACGTGCTCCGTTAGGTATGCACGGTTTCCTGTGTGGCGCTACAACGAATTGGTGTCGCCTGAAACCGACTAAGGTAAAAATGGAGATAACGCAGTAGACTCAAGCTGCTGCACAGTTTACTCCCCATCCCCTATGGGGCTTTGTGGCCGAGCGATTAGAGCACTTGACCTGCTGTTGCTTGCAGCTAATAGGTGCGATGTTCGAAGCTGCACTGATTTTAGAGTTGCATTCTTGGGCAAGACACTTCACTGACTTCACTGACACTGGCTCTCCTATACCGAGAAATAAAACCGATCACTGGGCGCTCCACAGCGAAGACCGCAGATGACGTTTTCCAAATATAATTTCCTATGATTAAAAAAGGGGGAAAATTCAGCGGACCAACGATTTAATTCTTCTTAAACCTAACAACAATCTTGCATACAGACACCAAGGACTTACAAAGTATCATGTATCAGCACCAGCTTCAATCCTTGGGGTCCACTTAATGGAATCGCATTTCCCTACAGAAACAGATACTACTCCTAGCAGCTGAGAGAAATTCTTCAATAATAATTCCACTCTGTGATTCATATAACTTTCAACAAAGCAAATCTCATCGCAAAGTGTATGTCGGATAAACTGCCTTCACTACTGAAACAATGACCTTTCAAGTCTGCTTTTCGCTTTCGCGGAGATTTAACAATCTTTGTAAACAACCTGCATGACCAGGCATGTTGCGAATTCACTCATCTGTGACATTGATTCAAGGCTATGGGAGCGGAAGAGACAAGCATGGTCCATAGTTTACAAAGTTATAAAAACTCGTTGTGACTGTTCCCGGGTGAATTTAAAGAACTTGCACTAAGTCCATTTGAACTGAACGTCCCATCACCAGTCAGACCCTACAACACGCCCCAAAGGCACAGAGGTTCTGTTTCGGGCTGGCTATGCGATGGCCAGTGGAGCAGGCATCGAAAGTAAGAAGCACACGGCACTCTTGCTGTTGAAGTAAGCTGTCTTGACAGCACAAGCTGTATAGAAGTTCCATTTTAAAAAATCCAGTCCCTGTATTAAGCTTCAGCAATGAACACATTCATTTACTGAGATCTCTCTTCTGCTATCCGTCTCGCTTCCCAGTAACCCTTTTTGTCCATCATTTTCCTTTCCAACTACCTTTCAATCAATGAAGCTCAACTTTCTTGTGGTCAAATCAATCAGGAACCACCATAGATGCCGATGGTTCTTTTATATTTATTTTCTTCTGGCTCTCTAATTCACTAGCCAGTTCGTTGCTTTTCTCTCCCATTCCTCTTTTCACTTCCTGGTCCATGCTAAACTGTTCAGTGGACTCCATCGTTAAAGTGTAGTACCACGCCGACTCCATTAAAATCAAGGTACTTTTCCCTGCTGAATTTTTCATTTCCCTTTCTCACTTGCTTTATAGTGATTGGTCCGAGAACAGATGGCCTAGTGGGAACGGTCTCGCCACATCTCGTCAAATCTCGCATCGGGGACGAGAGCGGAAAGCGCGTGAACCTATTGCCCAGGGAGTCGTTGCAAGCTGAGAGCTCGGCAAGGATGTCTGGTGATGCTTCGTCGAGAGTGCCGCGCCGTTTTTCTGGTGCCCAGATGAACCTTCTGGTCGTGCATCAGCACGGCTCTCGCTGCAGCAGTGGTGGCAAACGCATTTCTGCCATAGCCCCAGGGTTGGTGGTTCAATCACCTGGCGAGATCTGAACCGGAACACGAGCGTAGGTGAGAGTGTACTTGCCTCAGGGCTCCTGTGCCTTCGAGAGCGGTGAAGATGCCTCTCTCTTTGAACTCGTTGATTGCCAAAAAAAACATCAGGGAAAAACCTAATGCAACACTGCTTTTACGGTTGTAGGTTTCAACGTGTTCGAGGCCTCGAAACGATAGTAAAAGCTGTTTAGATCCAGGAGGAAGTAAAGAAGTACTTGTTTCGTTGATGACTTTTTCCTCGACAGGCTTCCTTCTGACGCTTTAGCGCCCCCTTCTTGCCCTTCCTCTTCTTCCTGCTCCCCCTCCTTCTCCTTCTTGACCATCTCTTCATGCTCCTGTTCCTTCTCTTCCTTCTCCTTCTATTCCGCATCCTCTTCGTCCTCCTCCTCCTTTTCTACTTTTCCTCCACTTCGTTTTGTCTTCTTCCATCTTCTGCACGTGCTGCGCCTATTTTTGCTTCTGATCGTCCACCTCATGCTCCTGCTTCTCATGCTCCTGCTCCGCCTGCTCCTACTCCTCCTGCTCCTGGGTCTCCTGCTCCTGCTCTTTCTACTCCCACTTCTCATGCTCCTGCACCTCATGCTTCTGCTTCTCATGCTCCCAATGCTCATGCTCCTGCACATCATGCTCCTGCTTCTCATGCTCTTGCTCTTGCTGCTCCTCTTGCTCCTGCTCCGCCTACTTCTGCTTCTGTTGCTCCCACTTCTGCTTTTCTTGCTCATGCTCCTGCTTCTCCTGCTCCTGCTTCTTCTTCTTATGCTCTTCCTGCTCCTGCTCCTCTTGCTCCTGCTCCGCCTACTTCTGCTTCTCTTGCTCCTGCTCCTGCTTCTCTTGCTCCTGCTCCTGCTTCTCTTTCTTCTGCTCCTCTTGCTTCTGCTCCGCCTATTCTGCTTCTCTTGCTCATGCTCCTGCTTCTCCTGCTCCTGCTCCTCTTGCTTCTGCTCCGCCTACTTCTGCTTCTCTTGTTCCTGCTCCTGCTTCTCTTGCTCCTGCTCCTGCTTTTCTTGCTCCTGTCCCTGCTTCTCTTGCTCCTGCTCCTGCTTCTCTTGCTTCTGCTCCTCTTGCTTCTGCTCCGCCTACTTATGTCTGCTTCTCTTGCTCATGCTCCTGCTTCTCCTGCTCCTGCTCCTCTTGCTTCTGCTCCGCCTACTTCTGCTTCTCTTGTTCCTGCTCCTGCTTCTCTTGCTCCTGCTCCTGCTTTTCTTGCTCCTGCTCCTCCTGGTTCTAAGTGTGATATTAGTGCTTCTGGTGCCTCTCACTCTTCTAATGCTGATGGCGCCGCCCCCGCCGCCAGAACGATGCTGCTGCTGCCTCTGACACCGACATTGCAACATGTGACATCACCTTCCTCTTTCTTTTCTCTTTCAGTCTCTGTTCGTGTTCTCTTCCTGCTCCACCAAAGAGGGTCTAGTTCCCGGCATTTACACTGTCTTGCTGCTTTGGAGGCATCCCGAAACGCCTTCATTTCCAGTCTTTTCACTTTGAAGACGCGCGAGGACAAGACTACGGACACATGCCTGACCGCCTATCATGGGGAAGCACATCCAGCACGTATGTGCCTCTCTCCTTCTGCAGTGGTAAGGAGGACAAATCGCTTCACGTAGTTCTGCATGGGTCAGATGCTGCCTGGAGGACCGTCTAACTGTCTGAGTCTTATCGCGCCTCCCAGCTTTCGTCAGCCTTTCAAAGGCTGTTTCCTCCTTCTCCTTCTGCTTCTTTGCTCCTGCCCGTTTCTTCTGTCTTTTATTGTCTATAAATCACCAATGGTCCTTTTCTGCCCTTTGCGTTCCATGGTCCGTGTGTTTGTATGCTTGTTTGTCACACCATCTGCTCATCTAGCCGTCCGCCTGTCCAACTGTCTGTCGAACATATAGCCTGCACGCAGTCAGCCAGCCAATTAGACAGTCAGTCAGTCAGTCAGTCAGTCCATCAGTCAGTCAGTCTGTCTGTCTGTCTATCTGTCTGCCGGTCTGTCTGTCTGTCTGTCTGTCTGTCTGTCTGTCTGTCTGTCTGTCTGTCTGTCTGTCTGTCTGTCTGTCTGTCTGTCTGTCTGTCTGTCTGTCTGTCTGTCGATCAAAAAGTCAGACTGACTAAGTCTATCTGAAAATGAGTCTTGATTATTGTCAGTACGTCCGTCTCTCCGTCCGTCCGTCCGTCTGCCCGCCCGCGCGTCGATGAGCCATCCAGATTTTTTTAATACGCTCCTACCGTCGTTGTGGTTTCTCTCATTCTTTCCTGCTTCTGAGCATCAGGTCTTCGCATTACTGCTCTCTGCCCTACCTGGTGCAGGGACGGACTCCCTGGGTTGCGGCTGAGTAGACCCCCGGAGGGGCACAGGGAGGAGGCCTCGGGTGGGGTCGGGTTACTGGGTGCCTGCTCAAAGCCTGACTGCGATATGGTCTGGAGATGACCCCGATGCTCTGTGTGTGATCTCGCATCAGATCTCACCTCGAACCGACTCTGGAAGCATGGACAGACAGGAGGATTCCGTCTTGGACTGAAGGTGTAGCGGTAGATCAATGGTGTGCTTGCAGGACCCAATAAGGAAACTGGAATGCATTTGGAAACATCGGGATACTATTCACGGCTTTTTTAATGTGAAAGAGTGTGGTCGTTTTTGTCAGGCTAAGTGTTCAATTTCATAACAACCTGGAATGGAAGCCGATGCGAGGGACAATTTAAAGTGACATAAATGAGATGTGCAGAGATGAAGAGGTGAGAAAGATAAATGGACTTGAAACATGTATTAGATGAGGGCAAGAGTAAGGAAAGATGAGGCTGAGGAGAGAGAGAGGTGTGTGTGTGAGAGAGAGAGAGAGAGAGAGAGAGAGAGAGAGAGAGAGACAGACAGACAGACAGACAGACAGAGACAGAGAGACACAGAGAGAGAGACAGAGAGAGACAGAGAGAGAGAAAGAGACATAGAGAAAGACAGAGAGAGAGACAGACAGACAGACAGACAGACAGACAGACAGACAGACAGACAGACAGACAGTTAGACAGAAAACACACACACACACACACACACAGGGGAGAAGGAGAGAGAGAGAGAGAGAGAGAGAGAGAGAGAGAGAGAGAGAGAGAGAGAGAGAGATGCGTTATAAAAACGGAAAGATAGAAAGACGGAAAGATAAAAAGACGGAAAGATAGAAAGACGGAAAGAGATAAAGACGGACAGATACAAAGACGGACAGACAAAAAGAAACAGAGATGGAGAGAGAGAGACACATAGAGATAGAAAAAGAGACACACAGAGAGATGGATAGAGACAGAAATTAATAATTGGGAGGGTAAGGGAGAGAGAGAGAGAGGGGGGGGGGGAGGGAGGGAGAGAGAGAGAGAGAGAGACAGACAGACAGACAGACAGACAGACAGACAGACAGACAGACAGACAGACAGACAGACAGACAGACAGACAGACAGACAGACAGACAGACAGACAGACAGACAGATGGGAAGAGACAAACAGATGGGAAGAGACAAACAGATGGAAAGAGACAAAGGAAAGAGAGAGATAGAGATAGAGAGAGAGAGAGAGAGAGAGAGAGAGAGAGAGAGAGAGAATGCGTATGCTCACGCAGTTCACACACACGCACACACACACACACACATGCACACACACACACACACACACACAAACACACACACACACACACACACACACACACACTCACAAATACACACATAATAACCGTGGACGAAATACAGATAAAATAAAACTGAGAGATATATATTGAATCCTTCGAGAAAAGTTCTAGTAAATCAGCACCATTTTCATTCTCCTTTCGCACGGGTAGCCAACACATGGGGATTCCATCAGCTTAACTCGCATACGAAGTAACCATAAAACCTAATGGGAAAATTCATAGATGAGAGCGCTGAATTTGCTTCTAACGATACTTTTCATCGAAGCGTTCCACTCTCTTCTCCCGTCAAAGGGAACTGCTCAGAACGTGGACTCTTGCTCACCCTTAGAACGCGAAAACACTCCATGAAGCAGTTCCATAGATCAGACGACAAAAACAATCTCGGTGCATTCAGTTCTCGATGTTGATAAACAGAAAAAGGCATGGCAACTTCCACACACCTTAGCGGGGGCTGAAAGTTCCATGGCCTCTTAGGCAAAGCACTCGCTGGCGAGAGAGAACCGCCTCAATCAACGTAAGCAGATTACGTTTATGCTTTTTTTAAATGGCAAAGTCCTGTTATTGCTGCTCATCGCGAGGTCGGCAGCCATAACACAATGGCGGGAAAAAGCGCGGGAAAACATACTGGCGCCAAGCAGTCTTGGTTCTTCAAGTTTTGTCTCGTTCTCGAGATGAGCCCAAGTCACAGATGCTCCTCGCCTCTCTATTTTAAAAAAAACTGCCGGCGTGTTATGTCCATACTTTTCTGCTTTTAAGAAGAAAGGGAAAAAAGATATGTGGGAACGTACAGGAGTTCCGTACAGCGCTGACGCATCAGACGTAAGTGTGGTCGATTTCAACTGTAAGGATTGAAAAAGGATGCGCTCTTGTAAAGGCTACGTACCTCGAATCGCGTGTCGCAGCTTCACAGAAAAAGAGAGGATATGTAACTGGGGGCAGGGGGACGGGGGGGGGGGGGGGGGGGGAGCACCGTTTACCGTTTCTTTTTCTGCCTCGAAAATTAAATTAGATCTTTCTGAGTCAGCGCGACACAAGATTATCTTATGTTTACGGTTTTGTAATCCCAGTGAAAGTTGATTGGTCTGCAGTTTAAAAAAAAGTTATCTATGGAGAAAATTTGCAGGAAGGAAAATGGCACGCATGACTAACGAAGAGAAGAATTCTGATAAAGGTTAACACGTGAGAAGAGGAGCAGGAGAAGCAAAATGAGCAGGAAGCAAAAGCAAGAGGAGAAGGAGGAGGATCATCAAGAAAAGAAAGAACAAGGACAGGAGGAAAACCAGAAGCAAGAGAAGCAGAAGCAGGAAGGTTAGCAGCGGCAGCAATAATCACAGCAGCAGGAGCGGCAGGAGTGGCAAGTAGAAACCTATAAACCAGACTATCATGAGCGACAAGGAAGACAAGAACTGACGGCAGTCACTGGGACCGCTAGACAACCGTGAAGATCAAAGGCAGCAATTGACTCCCTGTGCTTGTTTGCAGTGGCGCTCCTTCCAGACTGTCCCACCACCTGCACTGCAGGACGGTCAGCCTGATCTTTGTCGCCTCGCCTTTGTTTACAGCAGCGCTGCTCTTGCTCCTGAGACTTCCCCAGACCAGACGGTGTCTGGCTATTTGAAGTCAGGATTTAGGGTCTTCTCACGTCATTGCCCAGTCGTTAAAAGCACATGGACCCGGCTGCGTTGGAGAGCGTGTAAACATGTCCTCACGTTGGCTCATGTAAACAAACTCTCCATCATTCTCTCGCGGCCTCCATCCCTCCATCTCATTCATTCTCCTTTTCTCTCTTGCCTTCCGTCCAGCTTCTGTGTGAAGATCTCGCCTTGCCTCTTGCACTCAGATCCACCATCCGTGTGTTTTCCCTTGTTAATTAATCTGTGACAGCAGGGCGGAAAACTGAAGCGCTCTCTGTCTCTAGAATCTCCAGACCAGCTCACCGTGACCAGACGTCCTCACTAATGTGCCACGGCAGCCCTGTTTACAGCAGGGTCGATAGAGCGCATATATCAAAGCCAGCCCCGTTTACTGCGAGGGCCTGGTCCCTGGGTGAGAAGGGCCCCTACAGCAGCAGCTGCTAGGGTACCCCGCAAGCTGATTGCCTATCGTCAATTTGTGATGATTATTTTCTCTCCCTGCAGGGGTTGTTGAACTCGATCGCTAAGATTATGTCTGGCTGACATGATGGAAATTCCTTACACGAGCTAAAGAGCTCAGGGAGAGCTGTGCATGTTGTGTGGTATGACGACGGTGCATAGAAGATGGATGACGATGGCTGGGGTTTTGATGGTGAGAAAAAAGACCGCACTTCTTTACTCTGTTTAAAAATGTATTCAATGGTGAGATTTAATGCAAGTCTGTGTTTTGGTTGTCGCAATAGAGATGCGCGATATTTTACCATTGTTGTCCACAGAAGCTCTGCTGAAGCATTGAAATTCCTCTCACGGTTTCTTCGATGACGTATTGTCGAGCTTACGATTCATTCACGACAGAAATTCGTTGCAGAAAACAAACTCGTACATTGAAACACAAATATGAGGTCTACACTCTGAAATCCATTTCGATGTCTCTGACAATCTCCTCCGTAAATGTAACAGCAAATGAGCGAACCAAATTTTAAAATGGCTGCGTGCAGGATTTGCACAAGACCCCTAGCGCCATATGCTCACCTGTCACTCAGTGCTCACGTCTCCGCTTCCTCTTGTCCTTTCTTTCGTCGCCTCCCTTCCAGCGTCCCTGGCAGGGCGTTTATCAGTTGACACAGGGGCCCTACACCATCGATTACGGACCTAATGGCAGTTAAAGCTGTTTGAGGGCTGAGGCATGAAATCTGCACGCCATCGAGAGAGAGGGTTGCTGAGGAACACCACAATGTGAACGTGGATGGCAGACAGGTCACCTAGAGACGAGGGAGGCTCGAGAGCCAGGCAGAGTAAATTGGTTTAATACGGGTGGAAAAGATGGAGGAGGACGAGGAGGGTGGAAGGTTAAGAGGTGAACTGACGATGTGACAGTACTAAATGTGAAGGGTTCAGACGAGACAGACATGATAATATTTATCGCAAAGTGCACTACGGTCGATTTGGAGCCACTCACAGGACAAACTTGCACGTCAGATTAATCTTTCATTATTGCTCATTTAGTAATTTTTCAATATGGTTACTCTTTGAACAAATTTTGTTAGTCTGTCATTAGTTCTGTAACTGTAATAACATGCGTGTTCTCTCTCTCTCTCTCTCTCTCTCTCTCTCTCTCTCTCTCTCTCTCTCTCTCTCTCTCTCTCTCTATCTATCTATCTTATCTATATATATATATATATATATATATATATATATATATATATATATATATATATCTTGCTTGTCTGCTGTCTGTCTGTCTGTCTGTCTGTCTGTCTGTCTGTCTGTCTGTCTGTCTGTCCGTCCGTCCGTCCGTCCGTCCGTCCGTCCGTCCGTCTGTCTGTCCTGTCTGTCTGTCTGTCTGTCTGTCTGACGGTGCGTGCGTGCGTGCGTGAATGTGTTTGTGTTTGTGTGTGTGTGGTGTGTGTGTGTGTGTGTGTCTCTCTCTCTCTCTCTCCTGTCTCTATCATGGGAGCAGGAGGGATCCCCGGTGTCCCCGAAAAAAAGTAATGACACTGCAGTGAAGTACGAAGAACATTGATAAGCGACAAACTGATTCCATAGCACTGACAAATTAGCGATGAACTTCTGCTACTTGCAGTCAGAATCTGCAAATTACACTGTACTTTCAATCAACTATAAATTCACACAGCGGCGAAGGAAGTCCAAAGATGAAAGATCCCCCCCCTCCCCCTCCCGGCGACTAACAAGACCAGACGGGGACACAAAGTCACAAAGAAACCGGCCAGGTGGTGGGACCAGATTATTTGGCTATTCTCCTCCCAGAACTCTGAGAAAAAAGTCTTGAGAGAAATTTTCAATCGAGAGCTAGAGTCCAATACAAAATCGAAAGCAAATGTGGATGACAGATCACATGAAATTAATACTAGCCAACCCACCACAAGATTCCCGCTTCCTCAAAGGAGAAATTCTCTCGATCCACCTCCCAGGACCTATCAAGCAAACGAGAGACCTGTAAGGCTTAGACCGAGACTATAAACTGACATTATCGCCCATCCCACACCTGACACGATCTCTTCCACAGCTGCTCCATTTTCATTGACGCCCAGCAGATAGACCTAAGCCCTGCAGGACCCTTTTGGTGAGTTTTTTGAACACTGCGGTGCCGGATTTTTTCTTTTTTTTTTTCTCTTTTGTTTTTGAGCAGGGTAAAGCCGCCTCGATCCAGATTTTGGCAACCTTACACAGACGCACAAGAGAAGGAAGGGCGGGAGATTGACAAGTAACGAGTGTGCCTAATGAGACCCCACCCTCACCGCCTATTTCTCCCCCCCCCCCCCCTACCCCCCCCCTCCCCCTTTCCCCCCCCGGGTGGACTCGACTCTCGCTCACATGACCAGAATCCCCCCGTATACAGCTCCAACCTCGACGCCTACAGCCCCCACCGATCACAGCCCAGCAAGGCCGCCCACTCACCCAAAACTAAGCCCCACCCAATTTAGAAGTGACTTTCCTGGCTAACAGCATCGTCCCCCGCCCCAGTCCCCCCCTGCCCGAGCCTCCCTATAACTCAAGCCTCACACCAGACATCCCCCCCCCCTGTGATACATGTGCGCGTGTCCCCTATTTCATAAGTGCTATTCGTACTGCCAAACCTTCACCCACTCACTGTGTCCCTTTTTATTTCATGGCGCACTTTTCCCCCCAAGCTTCAGCCAGTTCTACGCACATCGGATTATCGTTCAGTGTTAAGCATGACACGAGCTGTACGCGATGCAGAACGTAAACAATGCTATTACAGCTAATACAGCTCCCCTGTCAAGGCCTTGAACACGACACACACAAACCTGCCACTATTTTTTTAAAACAAGGTCCTAGCAGCACCTCAAACCCTAATGAGATGGCAGCCCTCCTTTCTCCCCCCCCCCCCGCACCTGGCCCTGAACCCCCGTTCCCCCTCCCCCCTAGTACCCACACAGCCATTTTTTCTCTTTTTTTTCCCTTCGACACCCTTCGTTTTGTTTAGTAGTCTCTGCACGCTTCACACATCAGTCACACTATCAGAGCGATCGTCGACCACCTTTTTTTCCCCAACGCACCATCAACACACACACACACACACACACACTACACCATTTTGATTAGCCGAAACGCTGTTCAGTTGTATGTGTAGTAGGGTCTACGCTCCACCGCGCGCACTCGCGATACACGTATTATTTGCGCAGATGCACGTGCCTTGCCTCTATGCACCTGTTAGCTAAGGGTACAACAGGTGTCTGTACTTTGTACTGGAATCGCCCTTACGACTAGTATGCGGTAATAGTTACTGCTCTTTCAGAAACTGTTCTTCGTCCCGCGTAAACTGTTGTTCCCCGGATGTCTGCACTGAATCATTGTGCTTGCACGCATGCGCCGTTTAGTGTGAGCTTGTAGCATATAGAGCACTTATATGCGTACATTTCGAATGTAATTAGACATAGAGCAGTACAGAGTGTGTATGACGATCGCCTCATTTGTTTTGTTTTGCAGAAAATTTTGTGATGACTATTGTGATACCTGTTTGTAGAGGACATATATGTAAATGTTTAGAAACTGTATCGACAGCGAATACATTGCACACACTGGGCGTAGCTCACATAGGCCGAGTCAGAATGTGTCGGGTGTGTGTGTATGTGAGGTGCAGTGTGTCCGTTGTACCAACCTGCCCCACCTATTGGTGCTTTCAGTCTTGACTTTTGCAGTTTGTTAGTTCTTTTATCCCTCATCCCCCCTATCTTACTTTATATTCTGGTGTGTGGTGTGATGAATACTGCATCACAGATATTCAGACACTCCCCCCCCCCCCCTGACAAACCCCCCCACAGTAAGTGAACTGTATGATGCTAGAGATAGTAGTGTAGGATGTCCCTCGCCAGCACTGCTTGTAAAGTAACTAGTTTATTATAAATTATGTGACATAAATCTCCATCCTGTTTGACATCTCTGTTTGTGTGAGCCGTGTGTGACATCACAACGTGTCGCCATTACACCAAAAAAGCGTTGATAGATAATTGCGTGACCAAGCAGATGATATCCCACACATTCGATAAACCGAACCAACCTAGCTGCTTTACCTGTATAACATCCTCTCCGGCTCAAATATTTCCAGACACTTTCACAGGTCCAAAGCGTTCATCATAGATGACCTAATTCAGTTTTTAAGCCTAAGTTTTTGCAACCTAGTGTATAAGTATTCATACTCACAAAAGATCACCAGGCCCTTCGAACACATAAACTGGCAAGCGCCAACTAGTCACAGTTGACTCTCTCATGAATATCGGTTGACCCAATCCTCAGTCCATTCTGATTAGAATTCGTCAGAAGCAAACACAGTAACTCTATAAAAATAGAGGAACCGTATAAATAAGATAAAAGAATTGAAGATTGCATATATGAAAAGTAAGTAGCTACAAGGAAAAATGATAAAAGAGAATATCGCTCACCACCCCGTGTTCATAGTAAAATATATTTAGAATGTTATATAACAGAAACTGGAAATGTTGCTAAGATTGAATAAAACTCTGTAATAAATTAGAGCAAAGAAGGAGGAATATGTCAGAAAGAGTGGTAAGAGTCGATGCAGGACATAAAAAAATCACTTAATTGAGATATATATAACTATCAACGATGGATAGAAACGATGATTGTCGGATATAGAATAAAAGAATGGAGATGATTACATAATTCAGTGTTGATGGCGGAGAAAAGTTTTTTTGACAAGGGATTACTTTAGCAAGATCATTTTTCGGTGATTCTCTTCAACCCCCCCCCCCTGCAACAGAACTTCGTAGCTCCGTCTTCTTAATATAGTGTCACGTGCTTCCACTGACATTCCGAATTGGTTTGATGAGAGCTTAACGCAGTAGAAGGCATCATTATCAAACCAGTTAGTCAAAATCTCTGGCATATGATGAATGTGAATTAGTTTGATTCTGCCTTTCCTGTAAGTATTCGTCTTGTGAATGTCTCAATATTTTTCCGAAATTCCTCAATCCATTTATAGACTGAGGGTTTACAGCAATTAGAAGAGAACTAAACCACCAAACAGCCCTGAGCGATGATAACGAGTATAGCACCAGCAGGTGCCTGAGGCTTAATGGGTATTCGAATATGAATTGCATTTCCAACTCACATAAGGTCAGTAGCATATATCTCACACTTATTTCGATCGCTGCGCACCGCTCTCTCGCCTACGATGCAAAATCACCAAAACATTATGCTAACAGTGTTACGCCCTATTGACCAGGTGCACTGCACGTGTACTAACAAACAATAAACATGAATATAAACGTATATGTCTTAAAGCCAAGTGATAGGTTCAAACGATGTATCAGGCAACAATCAACAAGCAATACACTCTGCGCAAAGATAATCAACGAGAAAACCAAACGACCTACGTTAGCTAGCCGTTCAGACTATAATCGAAGCACTAATGATATCAATTCTGGAAAAGCAGTTTCATCCCTCCCCTCTCTGCTCGGCCTGTCATGGTGTCAACAAAGTAATGGTCATTAAATGAATTATATCAGAAAACTGCCAACAAAACAAGAAACCATCAACAACATCACAACACAACAACAACAAAGCTGTCAACTACGAGTTCTTCTTAAAGAGGGATAAATCATTATGGCAGTGAAAGGGAATGAACACCCTCATTGACCACGACTAATAACAACATGTAGCGATGGCCGATGAATAAACATGGGTTAATTAACGGTTCATTTGATAAGCTCATCGTATGTACCCTTGCATCAATTATTCCATTTTAACAACGAAGGGTGAATAGGACCACAGACAGGGATCTGGGGGGCGTAGCACCCGTGATCCTCTGCCCCATTGTTACGTTAGTTAGTCGAAGCAGTTAGAACTGTTGTGCACCATTGCAGGCAACGAAAAAGCCGAGAACAGAGCACAGAGTTAGCTGCAATTGTATTCAAATATTAGAAGAGGTTTGTGGTAGCATACAGCGCAGAAACGGGAAAAACTAGACAATGTCTGCCGCGCTGCCACGTAAGGGGGAATAAACTTTGGGGAAAAAACTAGGACTGGTTTGGGCCTTGTACGAATAGGACAGGTCACTTTTGATCCCCTTTTTTTGGAGACAAAAAACTAACTGAG
>JAWQFJ010019352.1:32500-35855 GCA_034096865.1 Theodoxus fluviatilis | reverse complement strand
CAGAGACAGAGACAGAGATATACAGACAGAGAGACAGACAGACAGACAGACAGACACAGCGAGAGAGAGAGAGAGAGAGAGAGAGTGAGAGAGAGAGAGAGAAAGAGAGAGAGTTACTTCAGTAAAGAATCAAAACATTTTCCAGCTTTTCCTTCGAATTTATCATTACTAGAGGATGAATTCAAATCATCGCTTAATCCTTTAAAAACTGAAACTACTTTCATTACAAAGCTCATATGGTTAAAAAATAAACATTCTTCAGGAAATCAGCATCGACCACAACTCATCTGAACGATTGATATATAGAAGTGAACTGAAATTGCACACAACCGCCTAAAAATGCGTGCACCTTAATGGTTAAAAGAGGCAGAGCCAACATTTTAATTTGCACGAACCTTTTTAGACAACGAAATAGTGGGTGGAAATTTCAGGGTAAATGGCTGAACTTGCGCTCAGACATACAGGAAGAGTGCTCACTACAAGATCCACATCGGCAGAGCAGCAGGCTTGCGTGCAGGAAACCCTGCTGACCCTCGCCGTGGCGGTATGGTAGGCACACCCAGTGCCCAAAACCAAGACCGCAACGGATACCCGTGTTCGGTCGGGTGGCTCTCAATGCAGGCATTAACCCAGTCCAACGGTTTTTGGCGGGTGGAAATTGGAGGTCTTAATGCGAGGCGCGTTGATTGAGGCAAATCATGACAGGCTGGGGCTGCGATGGCGGCCGACGGGGATAGATATCCATCGCGTACACGCCCATTGTAAACGTGGATCAGGTATGGCACGCGTCTCAAAGACAGCAGAATCTCACCTTTGTCATCGAGCTGTCCAAAAGGGCTGATGGATGGAACGGCGACACGAGAGGGACGCGAGTCAGCTCTCTTTAACGGACCCATATCAACGCCCCTGCTTCTCTTTACCAACAGAGATCGGACCCTGTTCATCTAATCCGTCCCAGACTGATTCAAGGTGCCAAATGAGTTTGAATAGAGAGACCGATCAATTAATTTCACCACAGATTTCAATGCTTTTTATGCGTTGTAAATAAGTTGGAAGGGAAGGGAAGTTCCTGTTATGCTTTTTGACACTGATCAATGACACAATGTGTCGTGTTCATTCTCCCGCTAACACAACATGGCACACGAACAAAGTATTCTCTATCTCTTTCTTTTTTTCTCTCTCTCACTCTCACTCTCTCTCTTTCTCTCTTTCTCTTTCTCTCTCTCTCTCTTTCGACCTACTGGGACTGTCTGAGCGCTGTAGTGAATCTGCTCAAGCAAACCATGCCCGATGTTGACTGGAACGAGCGCGAGATCGTGCGAGTGCAGAGGCTAGGTACGAGGGGCAGAGAGCACGATCGCTCCCGCCCAATACTTGTGTCGTTTGCTACTTGGTCAGGCAAACTCGCACTACTGCAACGAGGAAGAGAACCTCTCAGGCAAAAAGGCATCAAGATATCGGGAGAGCTGACAGCACGACAAGCAGCTACTCTGCGCGATCTCCGCAGCCAGGGGAAAACAGCATATTTTAGAAATAACAGGCTGTTTTACCGGGATACGGAGAGAAGTGATGCCTATTCCCAGCAGCGTGACGGGAGACAGAGCAGACACCACGATGTCACTTGCGCAGAAGTGGAGACCGGCCGACGTCGATACTACGGAGGGAGACGACAGAGGCAGCACAGACACTTCACGCAAGGCCCGCAACATCAGTCTGTAAATCAGGAGAAGCCTCGACATCGACAACAGAGAGACTACACCGTGGATGAGAGGAACCTTATTTTCCTCAACATGCAGATCCCTCCGGAGCCGCCAGAGGGGGAAAACGCACATGGAAGTTGTGACGGGCCGGCTGATCTCTCAGAAGATGTGCGTGTTGCGTACAACCCCAACGCACCAGACCGAGATGAGACTAGGGACGGAATTGACCGTGCGCAGCGTGATGTTACCGGCAGTGCTAGAAACGGAAATCTGGCACCCTCGGATCAGCGACATCCAGTCCATCAGACAGCTGCTGCAGACATTCCGTTGCCTAGTAGCAAGACAAGCGACGCAATGACGACAGTGTTCGGCGGCCGCTCTGACCCGACCTTGCCCTTGGGGGCACCGAGTTGCAGCGAGCGCGCCGAACCCGTGCTGACAGGGACGTCCGTGAAAATTAACGCACGTGCGGTGCGCCCGGTGCGCTCGCAAAGTGCAGGTGGCTCTCAAACCTCCCTCCTTGATTGGCTGGACCGTCCACCGACGACTAGGTGCACCAATCACGTGTCCGAAGAGACGGGGGGTGGGGAAACGACTGAAAGTGACTGTGATGAGGACGCATTTGCAGATGCTAGAGCTGATGTTCGGGGATTACTGGCCGGCACGCCACAAGTCGAAAACAGTGTGGAAGAGACTGAACACCCGCAGGAAGATGTGTGGAGGAACAGACTTAGACATACCAAGGCTGCAAACCCTCGTGACTCCACTGCGGCTACATCTTCGCAAACCTGACGTGCAGGCCACGGCCCTGAATCCGCTGAGGCGGAACGACGTAGTGTTGTGGGGAGGGGACCTCAGATGGAGTATTCCGTGAGGGACTGTCAGCGCCTCGTAAGGTCAGTAGGTCTTTCCATCTTGGTTTGGAACATTGAGGGACTCTCTTCCAGGCTTGCTGATGCAGATTTCTTGCCATATATTGCACTATTTGATATGCTGTGCTTTTTAGAAACATTTACGGCAGAGACCTTCGACTTCTCCATTTATTTTGATGATTACATTGTATACCATTCACCTGCTATCAAGCTGTCCCGCCAAGGGAGGCGTTCTGGTGGAGTGGTGTTTATGGTAAAGAAAACCTGTGCCTGTCAAGTGGTTCAGATAAAATGTTGCTATGACAATATACTTATACTGAGGTTGAGAAATGTACCCATCGCAGATATCATTCTTATATGCGTGTACGTACCACCTGTAAATTCGCCTTATTACAGAGACAAAGAAGAAAAATGTGCTGTCCAATTTCTAGAGAGTATTATGCTTGAATTGTTAGAGGCATATCCTAGCAATACTGTTATGATTTGTGGAGACCTAAATGCGAGAGTGGGTACATGGAATCTACATACCGACAGGGACAATGATCACGAAAGAGTCTCTGATGAGACAATGATCTACGTAACAGATACATTAAGGAATATCTGAAATGTCCTGAGGCCACTGATGCTACCTTTTTAATAAATGGATGTGGTTTTATGAAAACACGCAGGGTGGCAATGTACATTTATTATGCCTTCCAACTACGAGATCAGTGTCTGACTTGTCCAGAACAAATCACCTAAACCAATGCTGTCTGATTGTACATGTAAATAATGTGTCAAATG
>JAWQFJ010019352.1:22500-25000 GCA_034096865.1 Theodoxus fluviatilis | reverse complement strand
GACAGTCCACCGCTATCTACGAAAATCAGACAGCACACCGCCATCTACTAAAGTCTGACAGCACACCTGCCATTTACAAAAATCTGACAGCACACTGCCATTTACAAAAATATGACAGCGTACCGCCATTTACAAAAACATGATGGCACACCGCAATTTTTACAAAAATCTGACAGCAAATCGCCATCTACGAAGGTCTGACAGCACACCACCATTTACAAAAATCTAACAGCACACCGCCAATTTACAAAAATCTGACAGCACATCGCCATCTACGAAAATCTGACAGCACACCGCTATCTACGAAAATCTGACAGCACACCGCCATCTACGAAAATCTGACAGCACACCGCTATCTACGAAAATCTGACAGCACACCGCCATCTACGAAAATCTGACAGCACATCGCCATCTACGAAAATCTGACAGCACACCGCTATCTATGAAAATCTGACGGTCCACCGCTATCTACGAAAATCTGACGGTCCACCACTATCTACAAAAATCTGACGGTCCACCGCCATCTACGAAATTCTGTCAGTCTACTACTATTTACGAAAATCTGACAGCACACCGCTATCTACGAAAATCTGACAGCGTACCGCCATCTACGAAAATCTGACAGCATACCGCCATCTACGAAAATCTGACAGCACACCGCTATCTACGAAAATCTGACAGCGTACCGCCATCTACGAAAATCTGACAGCACACCGCTATCTACGAAAATCTGACAGCATACCGCCATCTACGAAAATCTGACAGCACACCGCTATCTACGAAAATCTGACAGCGTACCGCCATCTACGAAAATCTGACAGCATACCGCTATCTACGAAAATCTGACAGCGTACCGCCATCTACGAAAATCTGACAGCGTACCGCCATCTACGAAAATCTGACAGCATACCGCTATCTACGAAAATCTGACAGCATACCGCTATCTACTAAAATGTGTCAATCAGGCAAATGTTGCTCCTTGTCTGGTAAGATTTCAACAGTCTTGGAATGTGAAAGGAAAAGTGCTAAGTTTTTAAAAAGAGAAAAAAGAGCAACGGATGGCGGTACGCTGTCAGATTTTCGTAGATAGCGGTATGCTGTCAGATTTTCGTAGATGGCGGTACGCTGTCAGATTTTCGTAGATAGCGGTGTGCTGTCAGATTTTCGTAGATGGCGGTATGCTGTCAGATTTTCGTAGATAGCGGTGTGCTGTCAGATTTTCGTAGATGGCGGTACGCTGTCAGATTTTCGTAGATAGCGGTGTGCTGTCAGATTTTCGTAGATGGCGGTATGCTGTCAGATTTTCGTAGATGGCGGTACGCTGTCAGATTTTCGTAGATAGCGGTGTGCTGTCAGATTTTCGTAAATAGTAGTAGACTGACAGAATTTCGTAGATGGCGGTGGACCGTCAGATTTTTGTAGATAGTGGTGGACCGTCAGATTTTCGTAGATAGCGGTGGACCGTCAGATTTTCATAGATAGCGGTGTGCTGTCAGATTTTCGTAGATGGCGATGTGCTGTCAGATTTTCGTAGATGGCGGTGTGCTGTCAGATTTTCGTAGATAGCGGTGTGCTGTCAGATTTTCGTAGATGGCGGTGTGCTGTCAGATTTTCGTAGATAGCGGTGTGCTGTCAGATTTTCGTAGATGGCGATGTGCTGTCAGATTTTTGTAAATTGGCGGTGTGCTGTTAGATTTTTGTAAATGGTGGTGTGCTGTCAGACCTTCGTAGATGGCGATTTGCTGTCAGATTTTTGTAAAAATTGCGGTGTGCCATCATGTTTTTGTAAATGGCGGTACGCTGTCATATTTTTGTAAATGGCAGTGTGCTGTCAGATTTTTGTAAATGGCAGGTGTGCTGTCAGACTTTAGTAGATGGCGGTGTGCTGTCTGATTTTCGTAGATAGCGGTGGACTGTCAGATCTGTCACGTACATTACTATGCAGAGGAGAGGCGAGAAGCGGAATGAGACATGACAACAGGGATGGGTGGATGACAGAAAGCACAGAGATGAGATAAAGGTAAAAGTCCTCGATATCGTCTTATGACTTTTTATCCAATCTTAGAGTTCAGACTTAATTTTTTTAACTTCCTGTCTTTCAGCCACAGTCCTCGTCAAGCCATCACCATCTCAAGTTCCTGGGGATAATCTAACGCCAGTGCCACGCTTGACCTCACCGCGTTGTATATCAAGACTCGCTTCCTAAGATAGGGATCACACATAATGGCATAGGGAGCAAATCACAATTAGTCTCCCAATGGGACACCATCCATAATCTCTTGAGACGAAAGGATGACGACAGCAAAGACGACAACAGCGACAAGTGACGAAGAAACAGCAGGATCAAGATGCGCAGCAACAGCCGCAGTGGCAACATAAACAGCTGCTAAAACCCGTTTCACAGGACCCGATGAAGCGACAAAGACGCAAGGAGATCGTGCGTGCGTCAAGAAAAGCTCGCTTCCTCAAATAGGCAGCAGTCTATTTCCCGGCGTCGAAG
>JAWQFJ010019352.1:5000-15000 GCA_034096865.1 Theodoxus fluviatilis | reverse complement strand
AGCAGGTGAATGGTATACAATGTAATCATCAAAATAAATGGAGAAGTCGAAGGTCTCTGCCGTAAATGTTTCTAAAAAGCACAGCATATCAAATAGTGCAATATATGGCAAGAAATCTGCATCAGCAAGCCTGGAAGAGAGTCCCTCAATGTTCCAAACCAAGATGGAAAGACCTACTGACCTTACGAGGCGCTGACAGTCCCTCACGGAATACTCCATCTGAGGTCCCCTCCCCACAACACTACGTCGTTCCGCCTCAGCGGATTCAGGGCCGTGGCCTGCACGTCAGGTTTGCGAAGATGTAGCCGCAGTGGAGTCACGAGGGTTTGCAGCCTTGGAGTGTCTAAGTCTGTTCCTCCACACATCTTCCTGCGGGTGTTCAGTCTCTTCCACACTGTTTTCGACTTGAGGCGTGCCGGCCAGTAATCCCCGAACATCAGCTCTAGCATCTGCAAATGCGTCCTCATCACAGTCACTTTCAGTCGTTTCCCCACCCCCCGTCTCTTCGGACACGTGATTGGTGCACCTAGTCGTCGGTGGACGGTCCAGCCAATCAAGGAGGGAGGTTTGAGAGCCTCCTGCACTTTGCGAGCGCACCGGGCGCACCGCACGTGCGTTAATTTTCACGGACGTCGCTGTCAGCACGGGTTCGGCGCGCTCGCTGCAACTCGGTGCCCCCAAGGGCAAGGTCGGGTCAGAGCGGCCGCCGAACACTGTCGTCATTGCGTCGCTTGTCTTGCTACTAGGCAACGGAATGTCTGCAGCAGCTGTCTGATGGACTGGATGTCGCTGATCCGAGGGTGCCAGATTTCCGTTTCTAGCACTGCCGGTAACATCACGCTGCGCACGGTCAATTCCGTCCCTAGTCTCATCTCGGTCTGGTGCGTTGGGGTTGTACGCAACACGCACATCTTCTGAGAGATCAGCCGGCCCGTCACAACTTCCATGTGCGTTTTCCCCCTCTGGCGGCTCCGGAGGGATCTGCATGTTGAGGAAAATAAGGTTCCTCTCATCCACGGTGTAGTCTCTCTGTTGTCGATGTCGAGGCTTCTCCTGATTTACAGACTGATGTTGCAGGCCTGACGTGAAGTGTCTGTGCTGCCTCTGTCGTCTCCCTCCGTAGTATCGACGTCGGCCGGTCTCCACTTCTGCGCAAGTGACATCGTGGTGTCTGCTCTGTCTCCCGTCACGCTGCTGGGAATAGGCATCACTTCTCTCCGTATCCCGGTAAAACAGCCTGTTATTTCTAAAATATGCTGTTTTCCCCTGGCTGCGGAGATCGCGCAGAGTAGCTGCTTGTCGTGCTGTCAGCTCTCCCGATATCTTGATGCCTTTTTGCCTGAGAGGTTCTCTTCCTCGTTGCAGTAGTGCGAGTTTGCCTGACCAAGTAGCAAACGACACAAGTATTGGGCGGGAGCGATCGTGCTCTCTGCCCCTCGTACCTAGCCTCTGCACTCGCACGATCTCGCGCTCGTTCCAGTCAACATCGGGCATGGTTTGCTTGAGCAGATTCACTACAGCGCTCAGACAGTCCCAGTAGGTCGAAAGAGAGAGAGAGAGAAAGAGAAAGAGAGAAAGAGAGAGAGTGAGAGTGAGAGAGAGAAAAAAAGAAAGAGATAGAGAATACTTTGTTCGTGTGCCATGTTGTGTTAGCGGGAGAATGAACACGACACATTGTGTCATTGATCAGTGTCAAAAAGCATAACAGGAACTTCCCTTCCCTTCCAACTTATTTACAACGCATAAAAAGCATTGAAATCTGTGGTGAAATTAATTGATCGGTCTCTCTATTCAAACTCATTTGGCACCTTGAATCAGTCTGGGACGGATTAGATGAACAGGGTCCGATCTCTGTTGGTAAAGAGAAGCAGGGGCGTTGATATGGGTCCGTTAAAGAGAGCTGACTCGCGTCCCTCTCGTGTCGCCGTTCCATCCATCAGCCCTTTTGGACAGCTCGATGACAAAGGTGGAGATTCTGCTGTCTTTGAGACGCGTGCCATACCTGATCCATGTTTACAATGGGCGTGTACGCGATGGATATCTATCCCCGTCGGCCGCCATCGCAGCCCCAGCCTGTCATGATTTGCCTCAATCAACGCGCCTCGCATTAAGACCTCCAATTTCCACCCGCCAAAAACCGTTGGACTGGGTTAATGCCTGCATTGAGAGCCACCCGACCGAACACGGGTATCCGTTGCGGTCTTGGTTTTGGGCACTGGGTGTGCCTACCATACCGCCACGGCGAGGGTCAGCAGGGTTTCCTGCACGCAAGCCTGCTGCTCTGCCGATGTGGATCTTGTAGTGAGCACTCTTCCTGTATGTCTGAGCGCAAGTTCAGCCATTTACCCTGAAATTTCCACCCACTATTTCGTTGTCTAAAAAGGTTCGTGCAAATTAAAATGTTGGCTCTGCCTCTTTTAACCATTAAGGTGCACGCATTTTTAGGCGGTTGTGTGCAATTTCAGTTCACTTCTATATATCAATCGTTCAGATGAGTTGTGGTCGATGCTGATTTCCTGAAGAATGTTTATTTTTTAACCATATGAGCTTTGTAATGAAAGTAGTTTCAGTTTTTAAAGGATTAAGCGATGATTTGAATTCATCCTCTAGTAATGATAAATTCGAAGGAAAAGCTGGAAAATGTTTTGATTCTTTACTGAAGTAACTCTCTCTCTTTCTCTCTCTCTCTCTCACTCTCTCTCTCTCTCTCTCTCTCTCGCTGTGTCTGTCTGTCTGTCTGTCTGTCTCTCTGTCTGTATATCTCTGTCTCTGTCTCTGTCGCCGTCTCTCTGTATCTCTCTGTCTCTCTCTCTCTTTCTGTCTCTCTCTCTCTCTTTCTGTCTCTCTCTCTCTCTCTCTTCCTCCCCTCCTCTCTCTCTTCCTCCCCTCCTCTCTCTCTCTTTCTCTCTTTCTCTCTCTGTCTCTCTCTGTCTCTCTCTCTTTCTCTTCCTTTCATTCTCTTTCTGTCTCTCTCTGTCTCTCTCTCTTTCTGTCTCTCTCTGTCTCTCTCTCTTTCTGTCTGTCTGTTTGTCTCTCTCTCTCTCTCTCTCTCTCTCTCTCTCTCTCTCTCTCTCTCTCTCTCTCTTTTTGTTACTGTCCGTTGTACAACGTATGTGTTATAAGCGAGGTCATTGACGCTATATTATTGTATTGCGTGCATCTTGCATTTCAAAAAATAATTTTAACTATCCACTAGCTATCACCTCTATATCGTGATCGGATCAAACCCTTCGATTCCTTTTGGCGCGTGTGAAGACGGCCATAAGACTGCTTTGTTCAGATGTAGATTCCCTTGGGTCCACCGACATTAATTGTAGGAGCCCGAGAAATACAAGTGCATTTAGTAGATTATGACAAGAGACATAAGCGTATGAACAAAGCCTTGTTTCACTCTCTGTAATGTATAAGTGTGTGTGTGTGTGCAGTTTGGACGTCTGTGTGAAATGAGAAAATAGCTTAAATCATTACCACCATCACCACAACCACCACCACAACCACCCCCCTCCCACCCCCCACCACCCTCCTCCACTGTTTCGGACAGTTTATAGAAGTTAGCGCTGTACTTGTGTCAGGTCAGGCTCAAGGCCATGAAAAAGCTTTGACCATCTATAGTATCGCTTATGTTACCGAATTGCATAAGAAGTGGCAGAGTGGGTTATATATCCCCCCCCCCCCCCCCCCCCCCCCCCCCCCCATACCCAGGCTTGCAGCTTCGCAATCAAGATAGTGACAGCAGTTGCACCCTCTGAACTCAGTCTTTGTGCGGAAACCAGACAGACGTGACGTCATTCATGCAAATAGAGAGCAGGGCGGGAAAGCTTGACGCACGAATGAGTTTCGTACAAGAACGTCTTCATTCTTTGGTTGCCCTTAATTCGCACCGTCGCAGATCGCTCGGTTTCAGACTGAGTAAAGTGTAAATTAGTCTGCTTAGTGCGGCTCGTGCTTAGTCAGTATTTGAAATAGCAGAGAACGAGATTGCACAGTCGGGCTGTGTGTTTGCGTCAGGTGGCGATAATATCGAGAATAGTATTTCACTCATAGAAGATATATAATTCATGCAAAAGAAATTATTCAGCAGCGGAGAACTCGGGGAGAGAAACAGCTGTGAGGATATTGTTAACCACCCTTCAAAGTCACCCGTGCTTCTAGTTCCATTTAGTACTTTCTCAATGCTCGACGAATGTATGCTTGCATTGGTCTCCTTTGTGAGCGACGAAACCACCGAGGCGTACCTGCTCCGTCATGTCTCGATGTATTCAGTCCTCTTCTCTGGTTCTGTCTGGCGTGATTGCAGATACTCCAGCCGTGTCACTTTGAAAGGGTCGTAAACTGAGAAACTGTCCTGTTCATGGTGGCAAGAGATATGAAAAATCCATTGCTATATATTGAGGTGTCAAATATGTTTCGTCCGTCGAGTTCGGATCCAATTGAATACATTTTTGGGGGTCGAATCCAGATTGTGTCATGTGTGTGCCTGCTCGTCTTTTTTTCCATCATTCTGTTTGTGAGTGCTTGGGTTCCTTTTGTGTATGTATGTAAATGTGTGTTCGTACGTGCATGCATGCGTGAGTGTATATGTGCATGTGTGTATGTACGTGCATGTTTGTGTGTGTGTGTGTGTGTGTGTTTGTGAGTGTGTGTGTGCGTATGTGTATGTGTGTGTATGTGTGTGTGTGCACGTGAATGGATGTGCGTGCGTACATATATGAATGAATGTGTGAATGTGTGTAGATAGGTGAGTATTTGCGTCTCTATGTGAATGTGTGCGTGAATGCGTGCGTGCGTGCATGCGTGTGTGTGCGTGCGTGTGTGTGTTTGTGTGTGTGTGTGTGTGAGAGAGAGTGTATGTGTGAATGTGTGTGTGTACGTGCGTGCATGCGTCAGTGTATGTTTGAATGTGTGTAGGTACGTGCGTGTGTGTGAGCGTATGTGTGAATGTGTACGTACGTGCGTGTACGTGTGAGTGCATGTGTGAATGAATGTACGTGCGTATATGTGTGAGTGTATGTGTGAATATGTGTAGGTACGTGCATGGGTGCGAGTGTATGTGTGAATGTATGTGCGTGTGCATGCGTGAGTGTATATGCGTGTAATGGGGAAATAGATTTTCGGAAGTATCTCACCTGAGGGAGAGACTTGATTTTTGCTGGTGCGTTGAGGGTGGGGTTGGAAATCCAACGACTGTGTAGAGATTGAAGTAGAGGGTGGTTGGGAGTTGAGTTCTGCAACGGGGGATGAGCGGTGTTCGCTCTGAGATGTGAGTAGTGGTGAGTAGAAATGATCGTGAGTTGGTTGTGAGAAAGATAGCGATATAGGAGAGTGCAAGAAGACAGAGATCAGTCCGCCTACTGAGAGGAGAGAGTGGAGAGATCAGTCCGCCTACTGAGAGGAGAGAGGAGAGATCGGTCTGCCCACTGAGAGAAGAGAAGAGATAGGCAGACGAACAGAAGAGAGAAGCAGACGAAGGAGAGAGAGAGAGAGAGAGAGAGAGAGAGAGAAGCAGACGAACAGAAGAGAGCGGCACCGCACACACAGCAGAGACTGACAGAGAGAGAGAGAGAGAGAGAGAGAGAGAGAGAGAGAGAGAGAGAGAGAGAGAGAGAGAGAGAGAGAGAGAGAGAGAGAGCGGGCAGTGCTTGTAAAAGGTTGGTGCGAGATTTTTACACGGGTCCATAGCTTTTTAACTTGTCGAGGGCTGACCTACGTATTTTATGTTTTTATGTAAGAAGGCTGAGCGAAATGTTATTTGTGCTTTTACATTTTCCCCGTTGGGAGTTGAGTATGTGACGAGTAGATGTATTTTTATAAGTGTAGCCGAGTGCGGAACTCGCTACAAAATAAGCCAGTCGATCCCCCTTTCTCTAGACCACTGAAGCGAGCTGTGCCATGACTGACTGAATCCCCCACTACCTCTCTTGCGTAATCAGACCTGACCCCTGATCTGTGGCCGAGGGAAGGAATTTAGGTCACAGGTGCCTGACCTAACCATTTTGAATCTCAATAAGCTGTAAGAAGGCGAAAACGGATGAATTACTGCATTCGGTCTCCCATTTTCCCCTTCTTTTATTACATTTTCATGCTCCTGTATACTTCTATTTTACTTTTGTATTGTACTTTGGTTGAATTAGGGTGGATAAATGTGTACTTTGACGCCCCCTTTTCGGGCCGATTTCTGCACGAAACACGTGTTGCCACGGTGTTTGCCAGTTTAATTTGTTTGATTTCTTGCTCGGTAAATCCGTAAGGAAACGGGTCATGTTATAGCTCGTTAGAAAGGCCGTGATTTACCCTCTATGATCATGTATACATCCTTTTGTAAATAATCTCCGTTTTCGTGTATTTTATACTTTAGTCCGTTCAAACCTCTGCAAGCACCCGACATTTAACGTTTAAAATTGCCAATTTCTCGTAGCAGCGAAGTCTCTCAGAGGTTATTCTTGTATAGTTGTAAAGATCGCACTCTCAGCATTCCGTGCATATAATCTCCTATGTTTTGGCAACAGATTAATGTCGAGTGCGATTGTTAAAGTTTGGAAACAAACACAAAAAGCCTAGAATTGGTCTCTCGCCGCAACGCTATGCGTCCACTCGAGCGGTGTTCCCGATGCAGTCCGCGCGCGGTAAATATAAACGGGTGAGCGTAGCTCTAAATTCATTCAGTACGCTTCCGGCACTGACCATGGACGTTCGACTGAGCCTGCTGCATGTTATTCCGGTACTTCGCGATGCGGTAGCAGAAACACAAATCTGCCTTCTTGGTGTACGTAAATAAAACGTCTCGTCGTCCAACCTGATACGAGCATTCATGAATGTGCCGTTGGCGGAACCCATACAAACATACACCAACATATACAAAAACAGATACAAAACGTAAACAAAAACATACATAAACACAAGCAAAAACAAATTAAGCCCTAGTGCATAGTAGGATTCTATCTCAAGACAAAGTGTCGTGGGAAAATGAAGATGAATGCATGTGTACTGCCTATCAATGAAGATGAATACATGTGTACTGCCTATCAATGAAGATGAATGCATGTGTACTGCCTATCAATGAAGATGAATGCATGTGTACTGCCTATCAATGAAGATGAATGCATGTGTACTGCCTATCAATGAAGATGACTGCATGTGTACTGCCTATCAATGAAGATGAATGCATGTGTACTGCCCATAAATGAAGATGAATGCATGTGTACTGCCTATTAATGAAGATGAATGCATGTGTACTGCCTATCAATGAAGATGAATGCATGTGTACTGCCTATCAATGAAGATGAATGCATGTGTACTGCCTATCAATGAAGATGAATGCATGTGTACTGCCTATCAATGAAGATGAATGCATGTGTACTGCCTATCAATGAAGATGAATGCATGTGTACTGCCTATCAATGAAGATGAATGCATGTGTACTGCCTATCAATGAAGATGAATGCAAGTGTACTGCCTATCAATGAAGATGAATGCATGTGTACTGCCTATTAATGAAGATGAATGCATGTGTACTGCCTATCAATGAAGATGAATGCATGTGCACTGCCTATCAATGAAGATGAATGCATGTGTACTGCCTATCAATGAAGATGACTGCATGTGTACTGCCTATCAGACTATGTGAGACCACAGATCACGAAAATCACCAGAGCTGGTCAGACTAAAAGCAAAACTTAATTTCTAAGTCATTCGGTGTTTTGGGACATGACGGATGGAAGGATGGAGTTTCACGGCCTATCAGCCTTTGTAGGCTAAGTAAGGCCATTGAGCACGAACATCATCAGCATAATTTACAGTAAGCGCAAATCAAGTCACGATGGCCCAAATCGTTCTTTTCTTAAGAATCACGTAGGGAGACGCGGTGGATCTATTCTGACCCCCACCCTCCAGGGGGGCTTGGGACATGAGCTAATGGAGATGCCTTCAACCACATGAAGTAGTTTATCCACATAGTTCAGAAAAGCCTTCTCAGCAGACCCCGCAGCCCTGAACTTTGTGCTCTTATAGTTCTCTAGAACCTTCAAGAACAACGAGAAGGCACTCGATTGTCTTCAGCAAAGCGAAGTGTCACGTGACACTTCCAAAGACGCATTCATTCTGACTACGTCACGTAACTAGGCAACGGACGCGTAGAGAGGACTGGCGCATAATCTGGAAGATGCCACGATGTTCTAGTTCAATACAGCACTTTCACAACACATTATTCAGAAGCAACCGTTATCCACTCTGATGTCAATGGCCTGAAGGAGAGGACTCGACTCCCTCGAAGTTCTGTTCTAGGTACACGCCCTCAGCGACATTACATTACTGTTGAAGGAGAGAAAAAAATAAACACCCCACACATTTCGTTTCGGTTCACATTTTGCTTTAATTACTACCTTTTAGAAATGTTTTGAAAAAGGAGCTCATGGTTCGGTAGATATTCTTTGCATGCAAACAGGAAGTCTTTAAAGATAAATGTAAATGTTCCTATCCATCATGCAGTTTTCAATTTAGATATGAGCCATGTTCATCATCGCTTGGGCTGCAAGGGAAACTTTCACGTTTGCAGTTATGAGGAAGCAAAACAACAAGTTATGCTTTAATTCCATGTTTCACCACTCATCAATCGCCCGGGGAAGATTCAACTCAGACGGTTGAATGCTCGCAAAACACTTAATAGATGACAACGTCCTTTTAGGCCAACCGATTAGAATTCAATTATGATATTTTACATGGCTTTCCCTCACTCTTATCATACCTCATCGGGATAATCATGTGAGGAGGGAGCAGCTGTTGGTTTATGTTGTTTTCTTTCTATTGACACGAGTATGACGGTATCGCAAAAATACATGTTGTACAGTGCCGATCTTTTTATTTATTAATCATTCAGCCAGGTGGGCACATTCTCACGACTAAATCAGATGGGAATCGCATAAATAGGAGTAGGAGAGAATTACCGGTAAAAGGAAAAGGAAAAAGCTCATCGTAACAGATGATGTATGTTGTCATATCGTGACTGAGTGAAGACGCGAAAAATCGACTTTTAGCGCTTTATTCTCGTCTCTTGTCAATTTTTTTTTCAGGCAACTTTAATTTCCTCCTCAGACTTAAAAGAACCTTCGTCAGAGCAAGTGTACTCAGATTTAAAAAGGCAAAAAAGCTGATCAACTGATGACTTTTATATAAACAAAACGACACCAGAATGTCTTGCATGACATTAGAAGAGGTGAAGAGGAGGTGAAGAAGGAGAAGGAGGAAAAAGAGGAGGACGAGAAGGAGGAGGAAAAAGAGGAGGACGAGGAGGACGAGGAGGACGAGGAGGACGAGAAGAACGAAGAGGACGAGGAGGACGAGGAAGAGGAGGAGGAGGAGGAGGAGGAGGAGGAGGAGGAGGAGGAGGAGGAGGAGGAGGAGGTGGAGGACCACGACGACGACGACGACGACGAGGAGGAGGAGGACGACGACGAATACGACGACGACGACGAATACGACGACGATGACGACGAGGAGGAAGAGGAAGAGAAGGAGGTAGAGGAGGAGAAGGAGGAGGAGAAGGAGGAGGAGGAGGAGGAGGAGGAGGAGGAGGAGGAGGAGGAGGAGGAGGAGGAGGAGGAGGAGGAGCAGAAGAAGAAGAAGAAGAAGAAGAAGAAGAAGAAGAAGAAGAAGAAGAAGAAGAAGAAGAAGAGGAAGAAGAGGAAGAAGAAGAGGAAGAAGAGGAAGAAGAAGAAGAAGAAGAAGAAGAAGAAGAAGAAGAAGAAGAAGAAGAGGAGGAGGAGGAGGAGGAGGAGGAGGAGGAGGAGGAGGAGGAGGAGGAGGAGAAGAAGAAGAAGAAGAAGAAGAAGAAGAAGAAGAAGAAGAGGAGGAGGAGGAGGAGGAGGAGGAGGAGGAGGAGGAGGAGAAGGAGAAGAAGAAGAAGAAGAAGAAGAAGAAGAAGAAGAAGAAGAAGAAGAAGAAGAAGAAGAAGAAGAAGAAGAAGAAGAAGAAGAAGTCTGGTTTTTTTTGTTGCGTTGAGATAGAA
>JAWQFJ010019351.1:27500-40000 GCA_034096865.1 Theodoxus fluviatilis | reverse complement strand
ACATACATACAGACGCACACACACTCACACGTGCGCACGTACACAAACGTTTGCACGCTCGTGCATATTCAGTAATGTACTTCGAGAGAGGGAGAGAGAGAGGGAGGGAGAGACACACACACACACACACACACACACACACAGAGAGAGAGAGAGAGAGAGAGAGAGAGAGAGAGAGAGAGAGAGAGAAAGAGAGGGGGGAGGAATGATGGCGTGGGGATGGATGTGATTGAGATGGATTAGGTGAATTAAGCACAAAACAAATCTTGTATAAAAAACATGCGCAGTGGTTAAAATGGTGAAAACTCGTTACGTAATGAACAGTTTAATGAAGCTTGACTGTTAAAAAGAAATGAACTATTAGTAAACCATATATAGCGGGGGACAAAACGTAGGCCTACAATAATAAGACTCTACCAATTGGTTCATAAGAAAAGAGGAAGTAAACGATACGATAATTTATGATAAATGTGATGCACAGAAAGAAGATTGAATACCTGGCAAGATGAGAGCATGTGAAACTTGAACATGACCAGCAACAGTCAGGGTTTCCGGGTAAAGGAATGGAATACGTACATTTGAAATCCAAATAATTGGTTGCAACGCCCATCACAGAAGCACTGGGCGGATGAATGAGGAGGTCTGACGATGTCACTCATGTTTGGCGTTTGAGACACCTACCTGATGTTGTCCCTCTGTAGTTTTTCTTTTTTAATGGCAATGAAAAGTTAGAACAGTTGCGTCTACGCCATACCGTTTAAGAAATCGTAATAGAATGTACGGGTACAATAACTTATTCTTATGTAGAGATAAAAAAGAGTAGCGTGTAATGTTGCATTAGAGTGAAAAAGATGAATAGAAATTATTTTTGTTGTCATGGCATGGAGAAACAAGTTTACGTTTGCACTAATAAGTTTGATAACTTCATCAATCACAATTATTCAATTAAAAAATTGCAATGCCTAACAACATTTGAAGGAAAACTACCCTACTAAAATATGTAAAAGAGCCTTGAACATATGCAGACCAAAACATTCTATGTGCATTTTCTTTAGACAAAAAAAGATAAAGTGAAA
Source organism: Theodoxus fluviatilis (assembly GCA_034096865.1). Taxonomy (NCBI): domain Eukaryota; kingdom Metazoa; phylum Mollusca; class Gastropoda; order Cycloneritida; family Neritidae; genus Theodoxus; species Theodoxus fluviatilis. The sequence goes on along the minus strand of JAWQFJ010019351.1, from coordinate 38,924 downwards.
TGGCAGCTCTTTCACAATGAGTGAATTTCTAGTTTTTATGTAAACAAAATCATAAACCGTCGATGGAACAAATAATTTTATTTTAATTTGGAAACTAACAATATACGTGTGAAATATATCTGCAACTTGGGGGCATTTGTGGTAAAATAAATAACATAACCGGAAAAGTTAATAAGGGGTGAAATTATACAATACGAAACTAGTCTTAAGGTACCTAGCTGCAGGGTTTCGAAACATGAATAATGGTATTCCTATCACAGATACAAGAATGTGGTGCCTATTTAAGGCAGACGTGTGATCAACACGTAATCTGTCATATTGAGATTATGATAATTGTACAGAGCTGTGTTCCTCTCTACAAAAAACAACAACAAAAAGACTGGCAGGGTACAGAGTAATAAGAAATATTCATCGTCGGCAATGATGAAATAGAGGAAAAGAGGAATTTGTTTTGCTGGGGCAAGTGAAGATGCAAAACGAACAGGCATCAAACTGGAATTGCACGGTTTCCCTGTTGTACTACTTCTGCTTGATGGGTTTCCCTCGTCATATATTACCACATTTTAAGAAATGATATATAATGATAATTGTTAAGTAGTTCTACAACGGGTCGGGTACCAAATGCTTCTGATTTCAAGTTTGCTACTCCTCGATGTCCACAGATCTAGAAATTCATATCTATGGGGTCGTCCAGGCCATGTGACTATCCTGCAACCTGATCATTTTCGAAAATTGTGAGTTCAAGACATGAAACAGAACTTTTTTTTCGAAGTGAAATGGTTAGTCAAAGTTAATTTTGCGCGGTAAGATGGGTGGATGGGTGGATTGATGGATGGATTGATGGATGGATGGATGGATGGATTGATGGATGGATGGATGGATGGATGGATGGATATAAGAATGGATGGATGTACGGATGGATGGACCGACGGATGGATGGATGGATGAATGGATGGATGGATTGATGGATGGATGGATGGATGGTTATAAGAATGGATGGATGTACGGATGGATGGACCGACGGATGGATGGATGGATGGATGGATGGATGGATGGATGGATGGATGGATGGATGGATGGATGGATGGATGGATGGATGGATGGATGGGTGGATGGATGGATGGATGGAAATTTACGGCCTATCAGCCTTTGTAGGTTATGTAAATCCATTGAGCACGAAAATCACTAGAATAGTTTATGAAAAGCACTAATCAAGTATCGATGTCAATAGATATTCGCCTCTTACGCATCGCACGCAGTAAGATATCTTCTGACATCACATTACTCCTCAACAACGAAACTATACAGACGGTCGATCTTGGACCGCCACTGCCTCAACATAGAAGTAGTGCATGCCAGGGGCTGTGTAATCTGTATTCAAGTTACTTTCACTCAACATAGAAGTAGTGCATGCCAGGGGCTGTGTAATCTGTATTCAAGTTACTTTCACTCAACATAGAAGTCGTGCATGGCAGGGGCTGTGTAATCTGTATTCAAGTTACTTTTACTCAACATAGAAGTAGTGCATGCCAGATGCTGTGCAATCTGTATTCAAGTTACTTTCACTCAACATAGAAGTAGTGCATGCCAGGTGCTGTGTAATCTGTATTCAAGTTACGTTCACTCAACATAGAAGTAGTGCATGCCAGGTGTTGTGCAATCTGTATTCAAGTTACTTTCACTCAACATAGAAGTAGTGCATGCCAGGTGCTGTGTAATCTGTATTCAAGTTACTTTCACTCAACATAGAAGTAGTGCATGCCAAGGGCTGTGTAATCTGTATTTAAGTTACTTTCACTCAACATAGAAGTAGTGCATGCCAAGGGCTGTGTAATCTGTATTCAAGTTACTTTCACTCAACATAGAAGAAGTGCATGCCAGATGCTGTGCAATCTGTATTCAAGTTACTTTCACTCAACATAGATGTAGTGCATGCCAGGTGCTGTGTAATCTGTATTCAAGTTACTTTCACTCAACATAGATGTAGTGCATGCCAGATGCTGTGCAATCTGTATTCAAGTTACTTTCACTCAACAGTGCATGCCAGGTGTTGTGTAATCTGTATTCAAGTTACTTTCACTCAACATAGAAGTAGTGCATGCCAGGTGTTGTGTAATCTGTATTCAAGTTACTTTCACTCAACATAGAAGTAGTGCATGCCAGGTGCTGTGTAATCTGTATTCAAGTTACTTTCACTCAACATAGAAGTAGTGCATGGCAGGGGCTGTGTAATCTGTATTCAAGTTACTTTCACTCAACATAGAAGTAGTGCATGCCAGGTGCTGTGTAATCTGTATTCAAGTTACTTTCACTCAACATAGAAGTAGTGCATGGCAGGGGCTGTGTAATCTGTATTCAAGTTACTTTCACTCAACATAGAAGTAATGCATGCCAAGTGCTGTGTAATCTGTATTCAAGTTACTTTCACTCAACATAGAAGTAGTGCATGCCATGTGCTGTGCAATCTGTATTCAAGTTACTTTCACTCAACATAGAAGTAGTGCATGCCAGATGCTGTGCAATCTGTATTCAAGTTACTTTCACTCAACATAGATGTAGTGCATGCCAGATGCTGTGCAATCTGTATTCAAGTTACTTTCACTCAACATAGATGTAGTGCATGCCAGATGCTGTGCAATCTGTATTCAAGTTACTTTCACTCAACAGTGCATGCCAGGTGTTGTGTAATCTGTATTCAAGTTACTTTCACTCAACATAGATGTAGTGCATGCCAGATGCTGTGCAATCTGTATTCAAGTTACTTTCACTCAACAGTGCATGCCAGGTGTTGTGTAATCTGTATTCAAGTTACTTTCACTCAACAGTGCATGCCAGGTGTTGTGTAATCTGTATTCAAGTTACTTTCACTCAACATAGAAGTAGTGCATGCCAAGGGCTGTGCAATCTGTATTCAAGTTACTTTCACTCAACATAGAAGTAGTGCATGCCAGGGGCTGTGTAATCTGTATTCAAGTTACTTTCACTCAACATAGAAGTCGTGCATGGCAGGGGCTGTGTAATCTGTATTCAAGTTACTTTTACTCAACATAGAAGTAGTGCATGCCAGATGCTGTGCAATCTGTATTCAAGTTACTTTCACTCAACATAGAAGTAGTGCATGCCAGGTGCTGTGTAATCTGTATTCAAGTTACGTTCACTCAACATAGAAGTAGTGCATGCCAGGTGTTGTGCAATCTGTATTCAAGTTACTTTCACTCAACATAGAAGTAGTGCATGCCAGGTGCTGTGTAATCTGTATTCAAGTTACTTTCACTCAACATAGAAGTAGTGCATGCCAAGGGCTGTGTAATCTGTATTAAAGTTACTTTCACTCAACATAGAAGTAGTGCATGCCAAGGGCTGTGTAATCTGTATTCAAGTTACTTTCACTCAACATAGAAGAAGTGCATGCCAGATGCTGTGCAATCTGTATTCAAGTTACTTTCACTCAACATAGATGTAGTGCATGCCAGGTGCTGTGTAATCTGTATTCAAGTTACTTTCACTCAACATAGATGTAGTGCATGCCAGATGCTGTGCAATCTGTATTCAAGTTACTTTCACTCAACAGTGCATGCCAGGTGTTGTGTAATCTGTATTCAAGTTACTTTCACTCAACATAGAAGTAGTGCATGCCAGGTGTTGTGTAATCTGTATTCAAGTTACTTTCACTCAACATAGAAGTAGTGCATGCCAGGTGCTGTGTAATCTGTATTCAAGTTACTTTCACTCAACATAGAAGTAGTGCATGCAGGGGCTGTGTAATCTGTATTCAAGTTACTTTTCACTCAACATAGAAGTAGTGCATGCCAGGTGCTGTGTAATCTGTATTCAAGTTACTTTCACTCAACATAGAAGTAGTGCATGGCAGGGGCTGTGTAATCTGTATTCAAGTTACTTTCACTCAACATAGAAGTAATGCATGCCAAGTGCTGTGTAATCTGTATTCAAGTTACTTTCACTCAACATAGAAGTAGTGCATGCCATGTGCTGTGCAATCTGTATTCAAGTTACTTTCACTCAACATAGAAGTAGTGCATGCCAGATGCTGTGCAATCTGTATTCAAGTTACTTTCACTCAACATAGATGTAGTGCATGCCAGATGCTGTGCAATCTGTATTCAAGTTACTTTCACTCAACATAGATGTAGTGCATGCCAGATGCTGTGCAATCTGTATTCAAGTTACTTTCACTCAACAGTGCATGCCAGGTGTTGTGTAATCTGTATTCAAGTTACTTTCACTCAACATAGATGTAGTGCATGCCAGATGCTGTGCAATCTGTATTCAAGTTACTTTCACTCAACAGTGCATGCCAGGTGTTGTGTAATCTGTATTCAAGTTACTTTCACTCAACAGTGCATGCCAGGTGTTGTGTAATCTGTATTCAAGTTACTTTCACTCAACATAGAAGTAGTGCATGCCAAGGGCTGTGCAATCTGTATTCAAGTTACTTTCACTCAACATAGAAGTAGTGCATGCCAGATGCTGTGCAATCTGTATTCAAGTTACTTTCACTCAACATAGAAGTAGTGCATGCCAGGTGCTGTGTAATCTGTATTCAAGTTACTTTCACATCCCGATTTGTATTTATGTCCGTCAGCTTTGAGAAGATAATACATGTAGTGTGGAGTCAAACGAAGTCAACTGCCACATATTCCAAGATGATTTACTCTATTGGTGGAGGAATGGGTGGGAGGTATGGTAGGACCTATTGGGTGTAAATTTACATTCTAATTAAGGCTCAAAAGCACAATATGTATCAAATCGACAGAGTTGTACAAACAGTCTCTGATTTAAAATACCGATCTGACACAGAGCGAACCCATGAATTCTAGAGATATTTTGTCGTCGATGTACTTGTTCCAGTGAAAAAGTGTCAATTTCTCCCCTCTACTTTCCTTTCGAAATCAAACTCCCCCCCCCCCCCTTTCCTTCTTCCCCGCCACCCCCAACCCCCCCCCCCCCCCCCTCCCCCCCCCACTTCCGGGCAATCATTTTCCACCACGCAGCATCCCCAACTCCTCGGTTATATCACCTCAACCACTCAGCCACCCACCCACCCGTATCACCACTAAGCTTCCACTAACAATTCCAAACCACTTACAAAACTCTCAAATCTATGCAGTTTTTCTTTCTCATCAGTCTATTTTAGAAAATCAATCTGCATTCACCCATTCCTCACCATTCTCCTCCCTCACCTTTCTTTCTCCTCTTTCACTTCCTACTTTTATTCATTCTCAATAAACATTCCCCCCTACCCCGCGCCCCCACCCCCACCGCCACCCCGCCTTGCCCGTCACTACCTCTACATCTCTACGTTACAGTCTGCGTGATACTGTGTACGGTTTTGTCAAAATGGCCGGACCACACGGTCACCGGAAATTATCGATTTTGGGGGAACGCTGTAGTCCACGTCACGTGATAAAGTATGGGCAGCTTGCGGGGGTGCCAGGATTAGTGGACTTTGTTAAATGGATGAACTATCGGCGACACCGGAACTTATCGATCTGCCTGGACGGACGATCGCTCAGACCGCCTGGGATTTACAGGTCCTGCCCACAAGAACACAATGCATCTCATTCCTCCTCTCTTCCTGCCCCCCCTCTCCTCCTCTTCCCCCTCCCCCTCCCTCTTCTGCCCCCTTACCCCTCCACTCCCTTTCCCATCCCACTTTCTTCATTTCTCTGGTGCGATAACTAGGAGAATGGCAATTTGTCCGTATTTGGCACTCTGTTATTGCTGCTGGTGTTGAAGTCCACACGACGGCCGTTACAAAGGAGTCGTGTGGTCTCCAACAGCCAAATCTGGTGGACGTAGTCTGAAAACCATCTGTCTCAGGCCGTGATGCTGTTTACTCTTTCTTTATATATACCTTCCGTGCCAGGTTCGGCCTCATCAGCCATCTGCGCACGCACAGACAGAGTCAATCCCAGAAACCCCCAGATGACTAGAGTGGTCCTCGTCGACTCGACGGATGAACAACAACAATTTATTTCAACACTATAAATTGCACATGCTCCATACTGCAGCTCTAAGTAGAGAACGTCATTCCAATTTTCTTTGGTTATGTTTATGGGGCTCTGTGGCCAAGTGGTCAGTGCATCTAACCTGCTGTTGCTTGGGGCCAGTGGGTGCGGCGTTCGAAACAGCGCGATTTCCAGAGTTGCTTTCTCGAGCAAGGTGCCTAAATCTCATTGCTCCTCCACATATAGGAGTAAAACTGGGTACCTGTAAGGATAGCGATGGCACCGTGTGGAGTGATCAACTTTTGTATGCGGTCATGGGCCAAATTCCGGTTGGAATAAGCCCCAGGGAGTGGAGCTGGTGCTGGTACCTAACTGTGTGCGTTGTGTCTGTCTGTCCGTGTATTTGTCGTCAGGTGCCAGTGAAGGACTAATCAAGAGGCCCAGTGATCAGGGGGTAAAGTGTGAAGCGGTTTGATATCCAGACATGGATAAGTCGCTCAACAGAACAACACTTTTACTTTTGGGTTAACCTGGGCGGTACCGCACTTCTAATCAATTTGCTGACGTCACTTTTCTCAGGTAATGATACTCACGTAGGCGTGTGCTTTGTGCTGCTAATGCAGATCTTGTCGTGCTGCTGGCAGAGGAAGAATATAAAGGAAGCCCAGCTGGCAAGACAGGCATTGTCGTAGGAAGCTTTTAGCTACAGCCACATGCTAACCTCGTGACAAATATGTCATTAACATTTTTCGGGCATTTCGGGCACTATTCAGACACACCTTAACTAATATTATACGAGTACACTTTCTTCTCTCTTCTCAACTTGCCATTTCTGCACTCGTCACCTTTTCAGCTCTCCCGTCTCCCTCAGCACACTGAGCGAAGCTTGAATTAAGCACCACAGCGTGAATGACAATGCACGGAGAACGCGTTCAAAAAGGTTTACTGTGCACATGCCGTGCAGCTGTCAAAGAACCGCTGGGTGGACGTACACATAGCAAAATATCACACTCGTAGTCTAGTACGCTTTAACCCTCTATGTGCCATAGCAAAATATCACACTCGTAGTCTAGTACGCTTTAACCCTCTATGTGCCATAGCAAAATATCACACTCGTAGTCTAGTACGCTTTAACCCTCTGTGTGCCACAGTCCGAAAATTCGGACTGCGACGGCGGAGTGCCACAATAGTCCGAAGCTCATTCGCTATTGGTCGGAGCCTATGTCTATCAACTAATGAAAGCACGGCACACATCAGAGCTGGTCTGCCATCAATGCCAATGCACTGGGAGTGTGCTTTTTGGGGGTTGGTGTTATCACGGCATTCCAAGGGTTAAATTATGAGCGAATGAGGTTTTACGGCCTATCTGCCTTTGGAGGCTATGCAAGGCCATTGATAACACAGTCACTACAACATTGGATAGGTACATGTGTGGTTTTATATAGCGACTTACTACCCATGTCTAGGTCTCAAACCACTTCACACATTACACACTGTTCACTGGGCTACCTCATCATTCCTTCATTGAGGACACAAACAGTGACAGATATATGAGACGCACACAATCATGTATCAGCACCAACTCCACTTCCTGGGGAGTGTTTCAAACCGATGCTGGCTCACTGCCGAATACAGGAGTGATTCGCATTACATTGCGCCATTGCTGCCATCACAGATACCCGGATTTACTCCTGGGTGGGGAGAAACAATATGTGTTAAGCATTCTTATTCAAGGACGCAACTCTGGGAACCGCGCGGCTTCGAACGCCACACCCACTAGCCGCTATAGTGACTGTAGGTCAAGCGTACTGACCACTCGGCCACAGAACCCCAGTGTGCAGAATAAGAGTAAGTCGAGTCACACCTTTCTTAGTTATGTGCTTTTTTAAGAATGACATAGGGGGACGTGGTGGGTCCATTCTAACCCCCAAACCACCGGGGGTAAGCTTGGAACAAAGTTGGAGCAAGGCAGAGCACGTTTTGCATAATTTCACGTGGAACACGGTGTGGGTAGACATGTACGAACATTTAGGAAACTGCTCAAATACAAAGCTAGACTGCAGGGAAACCGCACACCATCGACATTCAAAGCATAATATGCATGTATATATATATATATATATATATATATATATATATATATATATACTCCACGCCACACATGTCACAACCTGCACGCCACACATGTCACAACCTGCACGCCACACATGTCACAACCTGCACGCCACACATGTCACAACCTGCACGCCACACATGTCACAACCTGCACGCCACACACAGCACGCCACACATGTCACAACCTGCACGCCACACATGTCACAACCTGCACGCCACACACAGCACGCCGATCCCGTGAGACAGGGGCACAGAGAAAGCAAGCAGAGCTGTCAATCGGCAGCGGAGCTCTATCAACTCTGGGAATTGCAGTCACGACTGTGTAGTCAAGCGAGCTGAGAGAGAGAGAGAGAGAGAGAGAGAGAGAGAGAGAGAGAGAGAAAGAGAGAGAGAAGAGAGAGAGAGAGAGAGAGAGAGAGAGGGGGGGGGGCGTCTAGTCCTCTCCGGAGGAGATACATCACTGTCAGAGTGAAATTCAAATTCATTAACACCGGGAAAATTTGAAACACGACCCCGGGCGCTCTGTGTGACTTTTCAATTTAAAATTTGACAGCGTGGGGCTGAATGCTTTGTGTGTCCGCGCTGATCCTGCGACCCTCAGATTAATGTCCCCGCCGCCCGGCGACCTCATTAAGCCGGAGCTTATTCCTGGAGCGAAACGATAAAAAATAAAGTGATTTCCCCTCGGAGACGACAAAGTCACTTTTAACCCTGTCCGAAAATTTTTCACTTGCCGATGACAGAAAGTTTTGCATTTCGGCGCGAGAGGAATTGTTAGCCGGCTCCCGACGCCACTGATAAAATTTGGGAGTCGAGGTAATGGCGTTAGTGATTTTGAAGGCACGCTGAATGTTCAAATGTTAAATGCGCGGCGGTGAAAGAACCGACGGGATATCATGCTTTGGAGGGAGAGGAGCGAATTTGCCGGGGAAACGAATTGGAAGAAGAGGTTGATTAACTAGCGTCTCGCTTTTTCAATGCGGAGGGTGAAAAATCGCTCTGGCCCCAAGCTGGAAAAAAGTCAGAGTTGTGAATACGAAGAGTTTTTTTCCCTCAATGTTTACCTCGAACTTGTATTCATGGAGGGAATGTCGACGGAAAAACGTTTCCTGGGGGCAGCTCCCAGGGCAGGCAGGGTGCAAATTGTGTGGGGAGGACGTGTTCCACGTTTTGATAGCGGCACCTCTCGCCCTGCCCTCCCCGTACTCTCTCCGTGTGTGTGTGCGTAAGTATGAAAAGACGCATATGTGTGTGTATGTGTGTGTGTGTGTTTGTATATGCATGGCTGTTAATGTGCTTGTGTACCTTTGTGTGTGTGTGTGTGTGTGTGTGTGTGTGCGTGCGCGCGCGCGCGCGCGCGCGTGTGTGTGTGTGAGAGAGAGAGAGAGAATGTGTGTGTGCATGTATGTGTGTGAACGTTTCGGCATGTTTTTATATGCAGAAACATGCATATGTGATGTGCGTCCATGCCCAGATTTGCGTATCTAGTGCACACAGGAATGAGCACTCATATGTTTATAAAAAGATACCCGTCTAAGAAACTGCAAGGATATGCATTTCAATATAACAATGTTTGAGCATGCGAATTAGTGGATGCATGGGTATGCATAAAGTATATTTACGTGCGCATGTGCACGCGCGCGAACTTGTGTGATTGTTCGTGTATGCATGTGTGTGCGCGCGTGGACCACTGACATCCAATTCAAACTGGATAGACCACCAATCGCGCGCGAGCGTGTCTAAAATGCGTTTTTAAAACTTTTGTGACTCCATAGTTTTTCACGAGCCCGCCTCTAAGACGCCTATGTTTATCTGACGAGCATATGTGAAAATATCTATACATTTGGATATATCTGTGTAGGTATGTGGATGTACGTTAGCATATGTGCGCGCATGCCGTCATATGACCTATGCCGATGTAGTCTAGATAAGTCTTACTTCTTTTGTATGCATAGCTTATCCTTCTACCGTACCCTGCCTTCATATGCTACGGGTCCCGCAAAGTGGGTTTGGGTTGTTTTTTCGCACCAGGGGTCCTTCAGATCACAATAGGAAACGGTAAACCACCACTGTGTAATACCTTTATACCTCTGTAGCTGGTATCGTTGTTATCACTGCCATCATCGTTGTCGTCGTTGTTGTTGTTGTCATTGCTTGGAAACAGTGTTATGGACTCGTGGCGATTCCCCTGCATGCCTAACTTCTGACGCTTAAGAAAATTCAGTTGATAAGGAAATAAATTGGCGTGGCTTCCCCGATAAGCAGGTGGCAACGAATGTGAAAATAAATCGATTGCTGATCAAAGAAAAGGGAAGGTACATGAGCTGGACATATACATGTACATATATGAGTAGTTTTTTTTCTATCTCCTGAATGCAGACGCAAAGCGAGTCAGGCGACAGTTGCACACAGTCTTGAGGTGGTGGTGACTCACCTAAGCCACACATGGCGCGCGGCCCAGACTTAGTGTCGTCAATCGAGAAGGTACCGAGTCCGGACCAAACACCCCGCCTTGCATCTGTTCGTCCTGAATGCGTCATTGATACTCCAAGTTGCTGCACCTGCCTCCATAGACGAATGCAATTTCCTGTGGAATTTGAGTGAGCTGTTCATTGCGAACGCCAGCAACTTTGTATTGGAAACACACACGGGCGACAGCCAGAGCGGAGCATTCGATACGTCGCACTTGGTGACATGTGTAATGACACGCAGTAAAAACTCAAGAGGTCCCTTGCAAGACTTTTGCAGTTGCCGTGGACGGTATGCCCCCTCAAACAATGTATGAGCTTTCCCCCATTAAATTAGCACAAAAGTAAGATTGTTTGACCACGCGAAAAGGCGCGGATTGTGCAAAAATGCGGAAAAATGAGCAGAAACTTAAGAAAGCTAGGATATTTTAAATCAGTTTTTCAGGTTATTGGAGTATGTTCCTTTGGACAGCCTGGCAGGCAGGCAGGCAGGGAGGCAGGCAGGCAGGCAGGCAGGCAGGTACGTTGGCAACCGGCAACAGGCAGCCAGCCAGCCAGCCAGTCAGTCTACTATTCAAGCATTAATCCTATCAAGCTTTCACCTCATTTATTATCTGTTCATTCATCCACCATCAGTCATTCAACTATTTATTTGTCCATCTGTCCATCCACCTATTTAACATATTTTTAATGAATTTTATCATTCATTATTCGTTTATTCACTCATCTTTGCAAGCTACCTTAGGTGGCAGCTTTCTATAGGGACATCTCTCCCACTCTGCCAGGACCAGTGACTCCCCGGGGAGGGGGGATTCCTACCGTTCACAAAGGTGCGGGACGTGGCACTCTGTGCCTGTTCATGTGGCTCTACC
>JAWQFJ010019351.1:2500-22500 GCA_034096865.1 Theodoxus fluviatilis | reverse complement strand
TTAATGTAGAATGCAGTGCACAAGTTGACTGCTCTTTTGTTTTTCAATTTGGGATCCGTTACGTGGTATGTATTTTGTAACAATGGCTTTAACAAAGAATTTGACACCCCCTTGAATTCATGCGTGACTGCTCCGACTTTATTTGCTTCGAGTTTAAGTGTCCGCTTCGACACATCTGTACTGAATTGGCGTGAAATGTGAACCATGACCTCCTATGCTGCTCAAGCAGCCCGTTGAACCAGACTTGACAAACGACGTCTTAGGAATGCATTACAACGTAAGCGTGGGAACAGACGTGTCTGCTTTGGATTAAATGCGAATGAATGAGTGAAACAGTGTTTACAAGTGTTTGTGTGGTCACATGTATGCCGCCTCAAAACGCTGTCGTGGACGAAAACTTATCAATAGCGCACGCAAACACATGCACGAACCCACACTCATAAGCATGAGTTCGGACAAGTGGAGGAATTATTAAAAAGTTATCGAAAAGTTATCCAACTAACATAACAACTGGCTGACTTATCCAACTAACATAACAACTGGCCCGACCTTTTCCAGCTGTCTATTTACATTGCCAGATGAATCAACCGACCAACAACATGAGATACTCGGTGTATACACCACACCAGAGCGTCTGCTTTTAACGGCAAGCTGTGGGCAATTAGGTTGAAAGATGTGCACTTTTCGGTCGTGCTCCGATAGAGGCATTGCCTGATGAGAAGGCTAGGAAACAGAGATAGGGTGGAAGCCATCCCCTACAGTTTCAGGCATGGAGAAAACACGTTCTGCCCCTCACACCCTAAAGGTCAAGGGGGTTTTCCTAGCAGATTTATCAGAGGCGACCCGCCACTTCGGTTCTGTACACTTTCACACGATAAAAGCCGCCACGGCGGGCTGAGCAAAATTAAACCCCCACCCGCAGTTGAAGGTAGAGAGAATGCCTGAGAGTCTCCTCAAGGTCGGACCTAATTGAAGTCGACAGTTTCGATAGCCGACACACAGCCCCAATGCAAACACAAGGGCCAAGCTTAGGAGGGGCGTAAATCAGGCAGTGGAAGAACAAACCTACATGACAAACACGTAGCACTCCCGCTGATCTCGGGTCCCCGCTCTGGAGTTCACCTGTTTACAACAGGTCGACAGCTCCAACCCGATTGAAATGCCCGATGAAATATTTGGACGCACAAAGGGGGCCTGAACTCGGTTTGGGCAGGCACAATATGCTGTTCTGATGCCCTCCTTTGTCCGGCGTTCAGTGGGTAGTCAGACCCCCACCCCCCACCCCCAAAAGATGGGAGCTAAATGTTTGCAGCGAATCCGCGCACGTCGCTCCAGCAAAGGGGATATCGTCTTCTTGAGAAAGAATCTAGTTTCAAGTCTCTCTGTCTATCCGCCAACGTATCTGACCCCAAATGTCAGCTAGAGTGGCACTTACCCCCCCCCCCCCCCCCCGTCTTCTCTCCGCACCCCCCGCTTCCCTCTACCCTCTTTGTGCCAGACTTGAAGCTTGTGGAATATGGAGAGAGAGAGAGAGAGAGAGAGAGAGAGAGAGAGAGAGAGAGAACGAACGAACGAACGAACGAACTTTATTTTACAAGGGTAGTGAATTAGGCAGTAGTGCCTTTCTTACATTCAGCCCTTGAGGCAAAATATTCAAATGTGGTGAGAGAGAGAGAGAGAGAGAGATCAGAGAGAGAGAGAGAGAGACAGAGAGAGAGAGAGAGAGAGAGAGACAGACGAGAGAGAGAGAGAGAGGGGGGGGAGCTGGAGAAAGGGGGAGGAAGGGAAGAGAGAATGAGAGTAAGAGGGTTGGTGGGTTGGGGAGAGAGGGTGGGGGAGAGGGAGGAGGGAGGAGAGAGAGAGAGAGAGAGAGAGAGAGAGAGAGAGAGAGAGAGAGAGAGAGAGAGAGAGAGAGAGAGAGAGAGAGAGAGAGAGAGAGAGAGTCAGTATAATTATCGCAAGTATTATACATGTACAATTTCTTAAACATACTAAAAATGGGTAGATAGTGTACCAGAGAAGCAAAATTTAAATATGGAACTTGAATCAACTACAATGACATATACATAAAAAACAATTTTCTAAACATCCAAATGTTAAAAACAAATAACATACATGTAGGCCAAAGCCTCTTGGTGTACACTCCCTCCCTACTCCCCCACCCCCAATCAGCCGGAACCCCTCGATAGTTCAGCAGGGGTGGCCTGAAGTAAGCATATATGTGAGGGATGGACAATATACACAAATACACACTTAGCCGTTCCACTGTCTAGACGCCAGATGAAAGCGTGGAAAACTATGTCATAGGATGATGCCTGAGAATAATGCGAATTTTATCTTTGAACATAGGCAAAGATTTGATACATTTTATGTCATCAGGCAGTGTATTCCACAGAGCAGCCCCAGAGTAAGATAGGCTCGATTTGAACAAATCAATGCGAGGCTGAGGCAGGAGAAATTTGTCACGACCTCTGAATGATGACTGCTCAAATAGTTTGGTTAGATATTCTGGTGTTCGGCCATCTTTTTCCTTTTTCACAAGCACACACTTATTGAGTTGCAGATGCTTATGGAGAGGCAAAATGTCAAGCATTTCCATTTTCCTTTCAGTGCTGAGAGGTTTATTTGGGATCATAAGCTTAGAAGCTCTTCTGTAAAGTGAATTAACTCTCTTCAAATTAGCTTCACTACAGTTATCCCACAATGTTGATGCGTAGAGAGAGAGGAGAGAGAGAGAGAGAGAGAGAGAGAGAGAGAGAGAGAGAGAGAGAGCGAGAGAGAGAGAGAGATCATATAAAAACGAACTGACTGCTAGAAGAACAGTGATGACAAAATAATACATTAACTTCTGGCGCACATGCGGTGTCGGCGAGGTATATAACAACTGCAAAACCAATACACGAATGGATGGATGGATAGATGGTATTTTATGGACGACCAGCCTTTGTAGGCTATATAAAGGCATTGATCCCGAACAATCACTACAGATGGTTAGAATAAAAGCAATTCAAGTCACGATTTCCCAAGTTCCTCTTACAAATGGCGTAAGGAGACGCGGTGGGTCAATTCTTATTCCCAACTCACACGGGGACACGAAGATGAAATGAAATTTACAGCATGATGGAAATTAAGAAAAATGCTTCAGTAACCTACACATAAACGCTAGGACACCTCTACTTCGAAACGTCTTCGCTGGTAGACAAAGACTAACATTCACTTAACTAGGATACTGGCAGACACACGCAGTGAAGTCAGTGTGCAACAAGCGTTTGTTTTTTTTTCTTTGACCAATCGGCCACTATTTAACTCCTCATGTTGAAGTGAAATAGTCCTCGTCCTCGTTACAAAGTACAACGAAAACAACCATCAACCCATAAGAAAAACGCAGCAGTATTTTATACCTGCCAACATTTACACCGGTCTCAAGCGCCTACAGCAATGGAGTGACTTTGACCTGTAGTCGTATTTGCGTTGCACAAAAATCAGAGTCACGTGACTTTTATCGTGGGCAACAGCTACGACGCATGCCCAGAGGTGGTCGTTGCCTCAGCTCCTACACCTGACCAAGCTAAATCCGTCTCGTAATGTCGCCAGTCTTTGATCATAGACAGGTCGCCCCAGGCCTTGGGGATGCTGGTCTGATAGACCGGCCGAATTCGGGTCACACTGTTTGTCTGCAAACTCCTGGTGGAGACACGCCAAGTCCATGGTCATGCATGGAATAGAGCCACAGTTAAAAAAAAGCCCAAACAAATAACTAGTAAATTAAAAAAAAAGTGCATGAAAGCAAGCAAACAAAGAAACTAACATACATGTATGCAAACAAGCGAGCAAACGAGCGAGCGAGTGACTAGGTGAACAATCAAGCAAGCACGCAAACAAACACAGAAGCAAGTTTGCATGCAACCAAGCAGTTGAACGAGGTATCAACCTATCAAAAGAGCAAGTAGACGCTGAAGCATGCAAACGATGGATAAAACCACAGAAGTATTGTTGAATGGGTTATGATAATTGAGTAGAAAGCTACCCTTGTTTGATGTAGCCCCAAATTTGTACAAGCTTTGTTGCACTAAAAGTTTTAGCTAAGTCAGCTAGAGACAACAATGCAGCAGCAAAACAGGTATCCAGCTTTCGTGTCTTTGAACTGTGATTACACAACGAAAATGTAATGATCAAACTGGGAAATAAATCCCACTTTTCCAAAATGAAGAAAAAGCCACGAACAATCGGAAAGAGCTCTGCAAGATTAGTATTAAGAAGTTGTCCGTCCCTAATCAACGGAACAACACTCATCCCGAGGCGGAAACTCTACGTATTTAGTTTTGGAGATGGCATCTTGAGAGGAGCCCAACTTGCATTAAAAATATATGCGAATGTTGTTGTGGTGTGTGGTGTTTATTTTTCATAGACATTGAAGGATGCACGTGTACACACAACGCTTGGGTCTGACTGAACTGGCTAACGGTTGGCAAACGGGGTCACTTATTTCTTACTTGTAATCCAATCATTCAAACGCAGCTGAGCACTTAACACTCACGCTGGGGTAACTCTTTGATGAGCAAGTGCGGTATTTGATGCAACTTGCATAGCTTGATTTGCTGTTTCCTTGTCAGGAATGCAGGGACTTCTTGTTCAGATTCAAATGAACACTTGCAAAGAGACAACAGCTGCCTTTTAGATGCTTTCTGAGAGAGCTTAGGCGGCAACCGAGGGGTTGGGGGTTCGGTCCCAGCTTTAGAATCTCGATTTTTCCCCTGCCCAGAGCCTCAGCTCTTATAAACTATGTTTAAATAGGCTGGGATGATGCGAGCGCAACATCTAAACCATGGCCTCAATAGCATAAGTGAAGACGTGAGGAGAGTTGACAAATCAGCAAATAAAGCACGGTCATTTTTTGGTATTCATTTTCATACAGACCTTAATTTTTTAAAAATCAGCATCGGCGAGCTTTCATCTAAGCAAGCTAAACATGAAGCGGAAATGAGTGACAGCAGATATCGCATCAAGGAAAAGTGCCTTAATTGTCGAGTGATACCGAATGGAGAACATCAATTAAATTGAAAAACATAAAAATTAAGGAGACAAAGAAAGCAACGACGACAACAAATGAATATCATGGGCAAAGAGAAGCCAGAATCAAGAGATAGAAACATGCCCAAGGACACAACAGCACGGAAATGGGTCGTGAGGTTGAAATAGAGGAGGCAGGAAAGGAAAAGAGGAAGAAGCAAAGATGAGAAAAAAGTTGTAGTGGGGCGAGGGAAGGGGGTGGAGGTGGGGGGCGTGGGGGCGCGGGGACGAGGGGAAGTGGGGGGGGAGTATGTTGATGATAAGGGTTGTACTGGAGGAGATGTCTCAGTCTGGTACACAGAAGACAGAGACGGGGGAAATATATGAAACTCTTCAGGCTCAGTTTCTCCACTCCACATTCCCCCCCCCCCTCTCTCTCCCCCGCGATCTCTCTTTCCCCCACCCTCCCCTAGTATCGTCTTCCCTGAGTGTGCCATCGTTCATACAGGCAGCCTTGACCTCAAACCTGCTGGCCCTACCCCCTTCAGTCGCCCCCTTCCACATGCTGTACGCATGTTTCCTTGCTGACCCTCTAGCCCCTGACCCCCTCTCCCTGTGACCCCTTACTCGCATCCCCGCCCCTCACCCCTTTTGAGGCCGACATGGCAGGTTTGTCATGTCTTTGCCTATTTCCTCTCATGGCTTCTCACCCAAAATTATTCGCCATTTCATGGCTGCAGTATTTTTAAAAACCTTACTTTGTGTGTGTGTTTGTGTGTGTGTGTGTGTGTGTGTGTGTGTGTGTGTGTGTGTGCGTGCGTGCGTGCGTGCATGCGTGCGTGCGTGCGTGTGAAAGGTTAATCTTCATGTGAGGTGGTTTAGTAATCCCATTCTGTATTTCATTCAGAAAGTGAAGTTTTTGGAAAATATGGAGTGATGATCAGTACGTCTGCATATTAAAATTCAATTTATTTCAAAGTCGCTGCCTCCCTCCCTTATGGGTTCTGACCCCTGAGCTCTATAAATAGCGGTATCTATAGAGCTCAGTGTTTCTGATCAGAGCTCTCTCGCCATTTTCTGACAGCAGTACTTTCACTTTCCTTTTTTAATTTCAAGGAAGGGACATCTAGAAATACCAAAGGCTCACCTTCAGGCGTGTTTGGTTTTGTGTGTGTGTAACTTTTAGAAAGAGAAGCTGCAAAATGAGATGGAGTGATGATAAGTCTGCATTTTAGAATTTAATTTGCGTCAAAGTTCACAGGTCAGTACTGATAGACGCATTTTTGTAGACGTGTGTGTTTGTTTGGGTTTATATTTTTACATAAAAATATAAATGCGCGTTTGCACGAGTTTGGCTATGTGAGTGCATGGTTGCGAAAAATATTCGGATTCATACAATGGCGTGTGTGATGCTGCAGAGGTAGAAAGTACGACAAAGTCACACATGGAACAACAGATAACGTCGAAAAGACCATCCATCCTACATCGGGTTATGACTACACAGAACATGACCATCCCTCACATATTTCCTCTGTCGTTGATGAATTCGTGTCATTCTCCGTATATATTTCCTCCATTCTTTTAATCTTCCATCAAAAAGTGACCGCACAATGTTTTTTTCTGATTCGCGTTTGGTATTCCGAGGCGCTTTTCGTCCTATTTATTTTCCATGCCCCAGACGAGCGGCCGTGAAGTGAGCGCTTTATCAAAACTGCTCCCCTGTGGCGCTGGAAGGACATCACATGTACACGCCACAGCAAATGCGATGGACTTGATCTCAAAAGCGACCTACATACATCACGGAACCCTAACTTGGTTAGCAGTCCCCCCAGGAAAAAGGAGTCCCTTTGGAAAGTTTCTGGCTGCTGAAAAAAGCGATGCGTCACGGAGATGTGATCATAAAAAGGTAATTTGACCTCGACCGGTCCATCTGGCGCATTGCTCCTAGATCACAAAGCTTTGCCTCGTCCTGCCTATGTACAGTGAGAGCGAGGTTTTTACACTTCTCTCTTTTAAGCTGTGTCGCTTGTGCCTTCTCTCTACTTGTGTTATTCTCATTGATGCAGTGAGTTCTTTCCAGAGAACCGATAAACAAACCTCCTCGCTTTGTATGTTAGGGGTAAAAAAGTCAAGCGAGAACAAAAGTTCTGTTATTTGATATATAACACACGTCATTTTTGGCGTGTGAGGTTCACACCTAGCTCATCTAAAGTGGAAACACATTAGAATTCTAGAGGCACAGAGAAAGCGTGCTGCTTCGCCATCCAGGCCTGGCATCTCCCAGCACTACACGATCCACTGATGCATGTCATTCTTCTTGTCGATCGCTAGATGATTGCGCCAGTCGCCCGCACAAATGCAGCTGTTCTCCGCAGCTCCTTCAGGTTGCCATAGAGTTTGCTCCTCACTGGTGTTGGGTCTGGCCATGTGGCTCTTCTGAGGGCATCATGGTGGGGGCAGTCTTGGAGAAGGTGTTCACCGGTCATCGAGGCAGTGTCGCAAGAACATCTGTCTGTCTGACCGACTTTGAACTTGTGGAACATATGTGCCGGCAATTTGTTGTGTCCTGTTCGGAGTCTGAACAGAATGACTTGGTCAGCTCTGTTCAGAAAGTGGTAGCTGTCATGTTATGCATGTCATTTAAGAGGGAGACATTCTTGAGCCTGGACTGGTCAAAACAACCGCCCCCGGCCACACTGTCACTGCTTTCAACGAAAAAAAGGAAGTGGTAATCCTCAACAGATATCTACGAGCAACAACAAATTCTACCTCAATTGTAGTTTACGGAGATAAAGTCCTCGCAAAGCACAAACACACGCACGCACATGCACGCATGCAAGCGTGCGCGCACGCAAACGAGTATATACACACACACGCACACGCACGCACGCACACACACACGCGCGCGCGCGCACACACACACAAGCGCGCGCGCACGCACGCGGGCACACATGCGGAAGCTCGTCGCTCAAGACACATGGCATCTGACACTGAGCAAGTGACAAACCAGTGGTTTGCTATTCGGACGAGAAAACTGAGAAAACTGGCCACGGCTGTCACGAACCCGATTCTGACTGAGAAGCCTTACAAGGATGCGAGTCAATTGACACGACAGCGGCTTTGCCGAAGTTTCCTGTTGATCCTGCCTCGACCTTTTCCCTTTAATTATCCTTTGGCCGTATTTGTATCCAGTACCGATTGTTTTGATACCTTGCCGAGGAGACGTCATTAAGAGTTTAGCAGCTCATATCGCCACTGAGATGAGTCCCTCTAAAGTAATGTGCCACCACAGGAAAGCCAAACAATGATCTAGCGCGTATCACGTCATCACTGATCATAGAGCAGTATCTATTATTTGAAAGTAATGACCTTTATGAAAGCCATGCATGTCATACACAGGTAATGCAAAATATCGGTAAAGGTGCTGTTCCATATAGCGACTTATCCGCCATTTCTGGAGCTCAAACCGCTTTACACTTTAGAAGTGTACACACTCACGGCTGGAGACGCTCGGTGTCCCCCTCATCATCTGGATCTTCTAGCTACTGGGCTTTCAGGGCCTGCTCCAGTAGGTGAGCCAGGTTCGGCCCAATGTAGCGGAAGAGGCTACCAGGGGGCTTCGGAACGAAGTCAGATCATTCAGATCCCACCATGTGTTCAAGCCACCCTGGAAGCTCGAGCTCCACTCACGAGCAACGGCAAACGGGTCACTGAACACTAGAAACGTCACTGCAGTTATGTCAGTCAACCAGAAAAATTAACTCAAGGCCCTCACTCACCAAGGGCGCTTTGCTTATGCTAGGAACCTTGCAAGATCTTGCGAGGAATAAGCAGGTGTCAACATGACGAAAATAGATTAAAAAAAAGGCAGTTAAATGTTGGACACATGTTGACACAGGCCTAATATTTGCCAACTAGGTAGACTTGCGCCCCAGTTATTCTGGCCAGAATATCCTAGGAAGGATTGGATCTTGCCAGAAGCCATTCAGCATTATATTTGTGTCCGTTCCATTTTCATTCATTTCAATAACTTGCATTTCCTTGTTTTCTTACTGTAATTTATGCATAAGGATTCCATAATAGGTCGGTTTTACATCAAATACTTTTCATTATCAATACTTCAACGTTTCTCCCCCATTCCCTCCTAGTAGTCTGTGTCTTATTTCTTTCTTTCTTGCCTCTCCTTCTCTCTCTCTTTTTCCTCTATCGTCCCCCCCCCCTTGTCCACCCCCTCCCACCCCCCCACCCCCACCCCCATTTCCTTGGCTGTGCTGGGTTTCCCTTGTGTTGGTCAGGCCAGGCCTGAAATCTATCTAGTGCTCCCTTTCCTTCCAATCTAAGCGTTCTGTTCCACCAGCAATATTTTATCAATTCTTCTCCTGTCCATTATAAATATTTGATAAATTCCAACCAGTTGAGTGGGTACGCGAAGTTCGTGACCCCTGCTCTGTTCTCTCCCTGACCCTCGCCCCTGAGAGAGAGCGAGCGAGCAAGAGAGAAAGAAAAGTGGGTTATAGAGGGAGTTGACCCGTGTCCGTGCTATATTATCTTCAACTTCTCTACCCCCCTTGCCCCCCCTACTCCCCCTTACCCCCTCTCCATACACTGGCCTCTCACATCCCTTTTCCACCCCCTCCTTTATTTCCCCAACTCTCCCCTACGTTTTTGAATTCTTTTTTGGCTCGTGCTATTCAGATCCTGCCATGAAAATCGACCACTGTTGATATTTCTGCAAGCTTTATCCAGCTTCCTGTGCCCCTGTGGTTTACCCCGGGTCAAATACTGAGAACATGAGTATGTGTCCGTGTGCGCATATGTATGTGTGCAAGTGTATGTATGTATGGGTGGATGTATACGTGAGTGTAATGTGTGTACGCTTGCGTGTGTATACGTACATATAAGTAATCGGAACATACGTGTATGTTTTGTTTGTGAGTATACGTGAGAACACTGTGTGTGTGTGAGTGTGTGTGAGTGTGTGTGTGAGTGTGTGTGTGTGTGTGTGTGTGTGTGTGTGTGTGTGTGCATGCTATCGCGTGTGTGGGTGCTTCTGTGTGCGCACTTTTGTGTGCTTTTTTCTTTCTTTCTGCCTGTGGTGTTTTCTTTGTATAATTATGTGCGTGCGCATGCGTACTGTACGATCGTGTGTTGATTTGCGTGCATGAGTGTGAGCCTGTCCTTGCGCGTGTCCGCAGTTTACAGTTCTCTCTCTCTCTCTCTCTCTCTCTCTCTCTCTCTCTCTCTCTCTCTCTCTCTCTCTCTCTCTCAAACACACACACAGACACAGACACACACATATACACACACTTTTGACCACACACAAGCACACACAAGTAAACAACCTGACAACTTTTTTAATCTTCAGACTATTTGATGACATGCGGTGAAATTTCTCATAGCTTTTCATCTTTGTTTCTCTTACCTTGATGTATATTACTTTCATTTACATTCCTATTGTGTTTTTTTAATTTCTATTTTCTTTTCTTCTTTTTTTTAAAGGCGCTTTGCGTCTCACTGTGTGGGAGTATTGCGCGGTATAAAAGTGATATATTATTATTATTATTATTATTATTATTATTATTATTATAGCACAAGTATAACGCTTTTCATGTCTTCATGTGTTCTTCATGTGTCCGCCGACCCACCCCCTTTCCACCCCTCCACCCACTTTCCACCCCTCCATTCACTTTCATTCCTCTTTCCTTTTACACACATTCGGTTTCCCCTTACAACATTCCACTTCCTGTCATTTTCAAGTCCTTACAATCTCTCACTTCACACTATGCACACATTTTCATCCATGGTCTAACTTTTCTTCTGCTCTCCAGCTTATTTCGTCTTATCACTCTGTATTTGTCTCACCTACCCCCTAACACGTTTCCACTGAAAGTCTGTACGTATTTCTCTCCCCCTTTTCTTTACCTCTCCCTTCCCCCACTTCCCACTCCCTATCCCTGGTTTGACTTTGTGACCTTTCCTAAGCACCCCCATCTCCAGATTTTATAAACATCCACCCCCCACCCCACCCCACCCCCCACCCACATGTGTTTACCACTCCCCCGTTCGCTCTCTCGCCTTGGCTGGGCTCTGCATAAAATTTGATGAATCATTTAACTACTAGTTTCCTGTTTGTGCTGCTCCCCTGCTTTAGAAAGGAAAGGCTGGTTCAGGGGTTGGGAGGGTGGGGGGAGGGGGCAGAAAGAGAGCGAGAAAGAGATAGAAAGAGAGAGCCTTGGTCAGGCTTGAACGAATTTCGTCTGCGTCAGACTATCTGCGTGCTTCACCTTTGAAGTAAAGTTTGCGGGGAATTTGGCGGGGGCACGACGAGGGATAAATCAAGTTTTGCCAGCAGACCTCCTGTGAGGTCAAGAGGCCTGGAGAGGACGCCTGGAGAGGCCAGAGCAAAGCTTAGGAGCCCTGCGCGCCAGATTTCAGCCCGTTACTGAAGTTTACGGGCGATCTCGAGCTCCTCCAAACTAGGCCTACCATTTAGTTTGCAAGCCGCTCGACTTGTCTGACGACCATGAACTCCACTGGAGTTGCAGTTTCGAAACTCGCCTCACGAACTCTCGCACGTGTTCTCAGTGTGGAAGCTTGCATTATTAATAACGTGGGACGGTAAACAAACAGGCTTTGTGAGAATCAATTCGTCATTTCCTCTCATGGACTTGGGGCTCCGCAGTTGAGCAGCTGTTTCTCGCCGAGACCTTCGTTCGCTGGAATCGATGTCCGTTTTCCTCGAGTCTCGACAGTTGGTGTTTCCCTCACATGGCGACACCAACTTGCAGATCTGCAGCATTTGCTCACGCACCAAGCTATTGGAGGGCGCAAATAGGGGAGCGATCCTCCGAGTAGAAGAAACATTGCCATTATGGTGCAGCGAGACATACGTCAAGCCATCCAAAACGTCAATGCCACTGGGCTCTAGGAACAAAACGGCATCTCCACTTCCGCCAGAAATGATGCTATTTGAATTGATTATCGCCCATGCGATAGGTCGGCTGTCGCGCGCGAATTCGAAGTTGATACGTCAGTAAATGCCCGGTTTATATTTACTTGAGAAAACACGAGCACGATGCCTTTGTCACGAACGCGTGCAAATCGAAGCAGCTATGCATGGAGTTGATCGCAGAATTTCCAGCGCAGGAGCGGGAGAGTTGTCCACACCTGGCAATTCGAGGATGTTTCACACGTGTTCCAGCGCTTTGTTGTGTCCGGCAGGTTGATTGTTCCATTCGACATGAATGCGTCTTGGTTGAAACAGAACGTCATAGCAAACCTTTGGAAATAATTCTTGTGGTCACTTTGTTTCTGTCGTTAACCGTCCCTATGGATTGTTTCATCATGTATCGAGGGTTTTTTCACGTTTGTCTGTGATCGTGTGCTGTGGTCTGACTCTAGTCTCGGGGGTAGCGGTCAAAATCAACAGTGAATTACCTCAGACAACTAACAACGCACCACACGAAAGCATCGTATTTCAGCGTCCATCATTTTACCCATTGCCATTATCTGCCCCGGATGCCTCATACTGCGCGTCTCAGTTCAGACAACACTCTTACGATGCATCGCTCTGTGGGTTGGGGGTAAGAATAGACCCACAGTTTCTCCCTATGCAAATTTTGAAGGGAAACAAACTAGGATAATAGCGACTTAATTTGCTCTTACTCCGACAAGCTTCAGTGATTTTCATAATCAAGGGCCTTACATAGGACGCAGAGCCTGATAGGCCGTAAAACTCCACCACCCCCTCTACCACCACCGCCACCACCGCCGCCGCCGCCGTCATCATCATCATCATCATTCTCATAATCCTCCTCCTCCTCCTCCTCCTCCTCCTCCTCCTCCTCCTCCTCCTCCTCCTCCTCCTCCTCCTCCTCCTCCTCCTCCTCCTCCTCCTCCTCCTCCTCCTCCTCCTCCTCCTCCTCACCCATCATCACCCATCATCACCGCCATCACCATCACCATCATCATCGTCGTCGTCGTCGTCGTCGTCGTCATTATCGTCGTCGTCGTCATCGTCGTCGTCATCATCGTCCTCATCATCGTTGTAGTCATCATCATTGTCATTGACATCATCGACGTCATCATCATCGACGTCATCATCATCGACGTCACCATCATCGTCGTCATCATCATCGTCGTCATCATCATCGTCGTCATCATCATCGTCGTCATCATCATCGTCGTCATCATCATCGACGTCATCATCATCTTCGTCATCATCATCGTCATCATCGACGTCGTCATCATCGACGTCGTCATCATCGACGTCGTCATCATCAACATCGTCATCATCGACGTCATCATCATCATCGACGTCATCATCATCGACGTCATCATCATCGACGTCATCATCATCGTCATCGTCGTCGTCGTCGTCGTTATCATCATCGTCGTCGTCGTCGTCTTCATAAAAAAAATTCTCGTTTGTTTCATTTGTCTGTAAATTTCTGTCTTCGCAAGAATTTGTCTGTTTTGACTATTCTTCTCTGACTTTTTCTCTTTCTTTGCTCCGTCTGTCTCCACCTGGCCAAACCCCCCCACCCCCTCCCTCCCTTCCTCCGCCCCGTCCTCTTTCTCTATCTCTATCCCCCACCCCCACCCCATCTCTCTTCTCTGTTCTCACTCTGTATTTCTCCTTTTTTTCTCACTGCGCTACAAACCTCTTTGGCCTTTTCTCAGTGAAACCCAACACTGTTTGCCGAGTCGCTTTTATCGGTGGAACGATTGTATCAGACTGGCAATCTCTTTGCACTCGGGCGCTCTGACTTCTCCAGGTGGTGCAGCCCTGCTCAAATTCCTCCCAGTTCGCACTACTGCGGCAAAACTCTCGCCTTGCAATCATCAGGTATGGGGTTCAATACCACAGCGAGATTTTATATTGTATCTGAAACTGCTGTTACATAGTCGCAGCACAAATCTCGCCTTGCAGTCATGAGGTATTGGGCTCAGTACCACATCGAACTAAACTGGGATATGGATTCTCTGGACATATAAGACTGAGACAGCAGCAGCTGATACAGGGCAGCGTAGACAGGAGAAGACAACACGGACCATGGTAGCTCAGCCAGTACATCATTTTGGGTTCTAACAGAAAGTCGAGGGTTCACTCCTCGCTTGTGGTCCCATATTTTTCCTGTCTGTCCCTCGCAGGGCTAGGGTTCTGTATGGTAGCACTAATCTGTCTGAAACATGGTCTCGCACGTTCTGGTAACCCAGATGTACTGTAAAAAGTGTACGGTGTTTCTGGCCTACCAGAACGGCTCTCGCACAGTCAAAGCACAAGACTCACCTTGCATACAGCAAGACTGGAGTTCAATGCAGCCCCGAGATCCGGTACGCCGGAGGTGCCGAGAAAAGTATGCAGTATGTGCAATGTATCAGAATGGCTCTCGCACACTCAATGCACAACTGTCGTGTTGCAGTCATCAGGTTTGGAGTTTGATGCCCACTTCGAGATGATAAAAAGTGGGTCCAAGGCCACACTGGTATATCCGAGATACAATGCTATACGTATATCCTTGTCTCTGGCGTACCAGAATGGTCTAAAGCATGCCCTCGAACTGCCGCAGAACATCCCTTGCCTTCCAGTAATAAGATACAGCGTTTAGAAACGATTCTAGAATCTACAATACGTCTGAACATGCCCTCACACATGCTGGTACCTCAAAGTGCTGTAAAAATATGAAGTAATTCCACAGTACCAGGGAAAACAGTCACAGTGGCAGCAAAGTTTTCGCGTTGCAGGCATAGCTTACTGTCTGTCTGTCTGTCTGTCTGTCTGTCTGTCTGTCTGCCTGTCGGTCTGCCTCTCTCTCTCTCTCTCTCTCTCCCTCTCTCTCTCTCTCTTTCTCTCTCTCTCTCTTTCTCTCTCTCTCTCTCTCTCTCTCTCTCTCTCTCTCTCTCTCTCTCTCTCTCTCCCTCCCTCCCTCCCTCTCTCTCTCTCTCTCTCTCTCTCTCTCTCTCTCTCTCTCTCTCTCTCTCTCTCTCTCTCTCTCTCTCTCTCTCCGCACGGCACGTGTAAGCACGTGTACGCACGTGTAAAGAGCACAGGAGCAGGCTGCGGAGCGGGAAAGATAATGTATTAAATTGCCGCCAAATATTTTACCTTATATGGGAGAGGGGGGTGGAGGGTGGGAAGGCGCAGGAAGGCCTAAAGGTCTTTGTTGTTTTAATCCCGCCTGATCAGCCAGGGCTTTATCGTGCGGAAAAAAAGCACAGCTTGTTTCCAGCATTCCTTGCATTCAGGCTCGGACGCGACGGCTGATATGCATCCGAGGGGGGTACAGCTCAGAAAGGCAGGGCGGGGTGGGATGCATGGGTGTGTGTGTGTGTGGATTGGGTTTAAGGGCACAGAGAGAGGGAAAGAGGGAGGAGTGGCGGGAAGGTAGGATGAGAGGAGGGGTGGAGATTGGGGTCTGGGTTGAGGGTTCGGGTGGCGGTGGGGATGGGGGTGGGGAAGATTTTGGAAAGGGTGGAGGACTGAGTAAGAGAATACTATGTCAAAGAAGATGTGGCAACAAAAAAAAGAGGAGTGGAGGCAGAGACACTATATATATATATACTATAGTATCTCTGGTGGAGGGTGAGAATGCATGGGATGAGAACAAGACACAAAACTTCGTATCATCAGAGAAACAGGAGGAGAAATTCTATATGAGAATAGGAATGGAAC
The DNA here is from genome assembly GCA_034096865.1 of Theodoxus fluviatilis. Lineage (NCBI taxonomy): Eukaryota > Metazoa > Mollusca > Gastropoda > Cycloneritida > Neritidae > Theodoxus > Theodoxus fluviatilis. The sequence continues at coordinate 6,815 of JAWQFJ010019351.1, read as the reverse complement.
AGGGAAAATGAGTGACGATAATCCTTACAAGACATACAGAGATAAAAAAGGCATATATGAATATGAAAATGGGCAGAATTAGAGGCACGAAGGGGGAAGGGGGTGTGGGTGGGGAGAGGGGGGTAGGAGGAGGAGGAGGAGGAGGAGGAGGAGGAGGAGGAGGAGGAGGAGGAGGAGGAGGAGGAGGAGGAGGAGGAGGAGGAGGAGGAGGAGGAGAAGGAGGAGGAGCAGGAGCAGGAGGAGAGAGGGGCAGGAGGAGAAGGAGCAGGAAAAGAAGGAGAAGCAGGGGGAGGATCGGAGCAGGAAGACGAGCAGGAGCAGGAGAAAGAGGTGGAAGAATAAGAGAAACAGGAGGAAAAGAAGCGAGAGGACGAGAATGAACAAATACCAATATAAAAAACCATAAGAGCAGGCAGGCCAGGGGCCAGAAAACCAGGAGGAAAAGGGACAGAAGTGGAGAGTAGAGGCAGAAGAAGCAGGAGAAGCAGGACACAAAAGCAAAAAGGGAAGGAGATGCAGGAAGAAGAGTATGCTTTAAGACAGAGGAAGACCAGCAGAAGCATGACCGCAATATTATCACGAGAAGAACAAGAGATACTCTCAAGATTGTAGGAAATAACAGTCGAGGAAAAATGACTTTCATTCCAGCAATAGCAAAGCTCAGGACTGCGAAAATGAAAAATTAGAAAATGACTAGCAAAGCAAACGATGGGCTGGAAAGGGAAGTAAGGAAAACACGGAGAAATAAAAGTAGAGAGATGGGAATGTTGACAAGAAAGAGAAAATGTAAAAAACAGATACAACAAGCATGACCTCATGATTGAGAGAGAGAGAAAGAGAGAGCGAGAGAGAGAGAGAGAGAGAGAGAGAGAGAGAGAAGAGAAAGGGGGTTGGGTTGGGGGAAGATGGGGATGTTGTTTGAAAAACCCCAAGAAAAACGGCTGAAAACCCGAGACAAAGAAACAGGAAGTGATGTATTTCCACACGGAAATCCTGTATGCATTGTTTATGGCAAAGACTCAAAAACTTTAGCGCTGCAGAATATTTTTGGCCCATGAGCATTTATCATGTCTACGGCAAGGTGGAACAATATACGAAACAGACGAAGTTCCCTGCAAGGGGAGGAGAAGAGAAAGTGAAGGCCATGCAAGTCTGGAAGGAACGTTAAAAGCCCAGAATTCTTTCAGAGCCTGAAAGTGAGAGAGTAAGAGCAGTTAAAACTTTGCTCACTCCCAGCTCCAGTCGAGGTGATGGCGGTGCCAGAGGTTATTTATGAATGCATTCTGTATACTCACGGCCTTTCCCTGCGAGGCAGCATCAGGCAGGTCTCGAGTGACCTGTAAACCATCCCAGCTGGCCCCTAGCTCCTCCATGGTCTAGCGAAGGGAAGGGGATAAGGGAGTGGAGGTTTTGAGTAAACTATCTGCAAATGAAGTGAGAAAAGTGAGAGACGACCAAGAGAAGAGATCTCCACTTCGTCTGAGTCATTCCTCGACTCTCGACTAAACCAAGATGCAATGACCACTTATGTGCAAGTAATGGGACTGAAAACGACTGCATTGTTACTTGCCCTTCGCTGCTGTACATCGTCCTGCAGTTGTTAAATAGCAGAGAGGTGCAGTGCGAAGCGTGTTCTGTTCCAAAGAAAGGAATAGTGTCTGGAAAGGATTAAAATAGTGATGTTTCATAAAATTGTCCTCACTTCATGCAAAGGACTCACAAATAGATCAAGAAACAGGCAGCTGAGCCAACGGACAGATTGAGAATAAGACAGACATATGCACAACATAAATGTTTACACGCTCTTTCAACGACTGTCTACTTGCCTGCTTAATTCATTGACTGACTGAGTGAGTGACTGACTGACTGACTGATTCACCCACTCACTGATTCATCCACTCACTGACTCTTTCACTGACTCACTCGCTGACTGACTCACTGATACACTCACTGACTCACTTATTGACACACTCACTGGCTCATTCAGTGATTAACTCACTGACTCACTGACACACTCACTGACACTCACTGACTCATTCACTGATTCATTTACTGTATCGCAAACATCTCTGGTAAACAGCTTTGTAGTAGAAAGAATTTACTTCTCTTAATTAAACAAATTCTTGTCGACTGTCCAAAAGAAACCACCGTTTTGGGGGTTCCGACTTCACAGCAGTTTTCATACAAGCATAACTTTGTACTGCTGGCAGACGATGATCGACGAGGCACGTGACAATAGAATGAATGAATTGGTGGATGAATGACAATGAACTAACAAATGAACGAACAAACGAACAAACGAATGAATGTATAAAGAACAAACGAACAAATCAATGAATGGATGAATGAATGAACAATAAAGGAATCATTGAATGGAACGTTATGGTCTCTCAGTATGTGTTTGCCTTGGGCAAAGGCTGTTGTTATTTGTTGACTCCAGACAAAAACCAAGGCTACAGCAAAATGTTGTTATGTTGTACTGTTATGTGGGGATTATCTTCAGCCGTGGTAAGCTCCTAACATAACAACTGGCATTCTCTGTGAGACAGAGATCAAATCCCCTGAAGACGGAGTGTGGCTGCCTATATGGCGGGGTGTTCAAAAACAGTCACACACGCAATCATCTCACCCACTTGGGTGATCCTGGGAGTGTTTAGCCCAGGTACGCAACAACAACAACAACAACATCAGTCTTTGTAGGCTATGTAAAGGCCATCGGCTATCAAGTCACTGTGTAGAGAGAGAGCAAATCAGGTCTGTCTTTTACTGGTTATTCGCCTCTTGCGGGTTGAGGAGGATGACGCGGTGGATCTATTCTTACCCCCGATTCACAGAAGGACGTGACACTGGAGAAAAGTTTTAAAAGTTGAAACTGAGGTTGCATATAAAGGAACTCTCAAAACACTGTCGCTTCGAACACCAAAATCTCGGACCAGGAAGAGATTGAGATCCATCATGTCTTCATTTTCGTCAGCAAGGGATAAGAGGTCTAATTGTTGACGGCAAAGATAAAAATTCCATCTTCACGAAAGATCCTCGACAGCGATATTACCCTGACCTTTTTTCCACGATAATTAAGAGATTTCTATCATGTGTCAAACATTGCCTGCGGATGATATGGATTTTTTTTTACGAGAGCTTCAGATCAGCATCTTGCCCTTAACAGAACGAAGCGATGAAGTAAAAAGCTGGCAGTGTTATTGCAAGGGAGGTCAATCGAGCGATCCTCACAATTACTTCCGATGCCTTCTTCTTTCGACAGACAGATAGAACGCGAAGGCAAGTTGGGCAATACCAATGATTAACGTCTCTCGTTTTGAATGAAATGATCAATGCAGAATGACTACTATCGTTCCATTCACAGTAAACATTGGGATAGTTGTGGTGATTTTTCTTAAGTGTAGATTCTTTTAGTAACAAGATTTGTTTTCTACAAAGCCCTAAATATGTAAATCTAACCAAAGAAATATCGATATGAGAGGATAAGGCTTGGTTTCATTTTACCCAGCCGTACCTAATCAAATCAAACCTATACGTGAAGGTCGCTGAATACTGTGGGAAGGTCATTACGAAAACATTGGAACAAAGAAAACTCTCTAACGGAAAAGCGTCATTGTACTGAGCAGGATACTTTGCTGCCGAGGGATAAAGGTACGCAAGAAACCGTGTCAGCACGAAGTAACCTTTTCCATCTCGTCATCTAGGGCTGTATAAAAATATAGTAAGGACGAATACGAAATAGGTAAAGAAACGGAGGCCTCAAATGTCTTGGGTTGACCAAATTGTGAAGGGTCTTTCATGAGTCAGTGACTACTGACAGGCGTTACCAGCTCTAAATCCTCCTGTGTATTTGCATGTATGTGGTGTGTGTATGTGTGTAGGTGTGTGTGTGTGTGTGTGTGCCTGTGCGTGTGTGTGTGTGTGTGTGCGCGTGTGCGTGTGTGTGCGTGTTTGTGAGTGTGTGTGTATGTGTAGGTGTATGTGCGTGTGTGTTAGTGCGGAAGTCTCAAAACACTCCCCAGCCCCCCCCCCCCCTCTCTCTCTCTCTCTCTCTCTCTCTCTCTCTCTCACACACACACACACACACACACACACACATACACACACGCGCGCGCGCGAGCGCGCGTGCACACTAAATTTAACGGCCAGCCCGCCATACAACCAGGCAGCCAGACTCACAGTCAGACTCACAGACAAACAGACACACAAGCAGGCAGGAAGACAGTTAGACAGACAAACAGACACACAAGCAGGCAGGAAGACAGTGAGACAGACAAACAGACACACAAGCAGGCAGGAAGACAGTGAGACAGAC
>JAWQFJ010019350.1:5000-12589 GCA_034096865.1 Theodoxus fluviatilis | reverse complement strand
CATTCCAGTCATGTAAGAAATACGGCATTATGGGGTTTTTGTGTTCATGTAAAGACTTGCACTCTTGCAAATGGCATTTTGACAAAACCGCAAAGGATGACATGTGGCAACAGGTTTCATTTACACGATCCGCCCGTTTGTTGAAGCTTCCTGTTGGCGTGCTAATAAATAATTATTGTCGACGAGATTTACTGGATTTAGAAGCAAGAGACAGTCTTTTTATTTCTATGGATACGTCTGATTACATTTCACAAGACTATCGGGAAATAGAGGGCATCAAATTTGCCCTTTTATGCTTCGTCTTTATTTTCAATCAGATAACCACAGCATAATTTAGAGTCAAGATTACAGACAATGAAACCTTCAGTCAAGTCAAAAGACAATCACATTCAGTATAACAACCGAGGGGACAACATAACCTCCTTGGAGGAGATTAAAAAATTCGCGGATGCAAAACCAAAGTCGTGAAAAGCTCAAAATCGACTGCTCTGTCCTCTGAGTACCATTGCTCCGTGTTCTCTTGAAATGACGTAAGGTGATGAGCCTGCTGGTGTGGTTACAGGTGACGAATGGAGGGAGGGACAGGCAGGCAGGCTTGCACGAGGGGAGCGCAATGGGGGTCATGTCATCAGCAGTCTGTAGCCACAGTCCATTACTAACTGGTCACTCGGCAGTCAGCACACAGAGCTCCACAGCCAGTCATGGGACCATCACCCACATGCCCATAAATGGTAGTCACTCTGCGCAGATGCATACTACGTTGGTGTCCATAGTGGTGGTGGTGGCGGTAGTGGTGGTGGTGGTTGTGGTAGTAGTGGTGGTGGTGGTGGTGGTGGTAGAGCAGGAGACAGTGATTATGGTGGTGGTGGTTGTGGTAGTAGTGGTGGTGGTGGTGGTGGTTGTGGTAGTAGTGGTGGTGGTGGTGGTGGTGGTGGTAGAGCAGGAGACAGTGATTATGGTGGTGGTGGTTGTGGTAGTAGTGGTGGTGGTGGTGGTGGTTGTGGTAGTAGTGGTGGTGGTGGTGGTGGTGGTAGAGCAGGAGACAGTGATTATGGTGGTGGTGGTTGTGGTAGTAGTGGTGGTGGTGGTGGTGGTTGTGGTAGTAGTGGTGGTGGTGGTGGTGGTGGTAGAGCAGGAGACAGTGATTATGGTGGTGGTGGTTGTGGTAGTAGTGGTGGTGGTGGTGGTGGTTGTGGTAGTAGTGGTGGTGGTGGTAGAGCAGGAGACAGTGATTATGGTGGTGGTGGTGGTGGTAGAGCAGGAGACAGTGATTATGGTGGTGGTGGTGGTGGTAGAGCAGGAGACAGTGATTATGGTGGTGGTGGTTGTGGTAGTAGTGGTGGTGGTGGTGGTGGTTGTGGTAGTAGTGGTGGTGGTAGTGGTGGTGGTAGAGCAGGAGACAGTGATTATGGTGGTGGTGGTAGAGCAGGAGACAGTGATTATGGTGGTGGTGGTAGAGCAGGAGACAGTGATTATGGTGGTGGTGGTTGTGGTAGTAGTGGTGGTGGTGGTGGTGGTTGTGGTAGTAGTGGTGGTGGTGGTGGTGGTTGTGGTAGTAGTGGTGGTGGTGGTGGTGGTTGTGGTAGTAGTGGTGGTGGTGGTGGTGGTTGTGGTAGTAGTGGTGGTGGTGGTGGTGGTTGTGGTAGTAGTGGTGGTGGTGGTGGTAGAGCAGGAGACAGTGATTATGGTGGTGGTGGTGGTTGTGGTAGTAGTGGTGGTGGTGGTTGTGGTAGTAGTGGTGGTGGTGGTGGTGGTTGTGGTAGTAGTGGTGGTGGTGGTGGTGGTTGTGGTAGTAGTGGTGGTGGTGGTTGTGGTAGTAGTGGTGGTGGTGGTGGTGGTAGAGCAGGAGACAGTGATTATGGTGGTGGTGGTTGTGGTAGTAGTGGTGGTGGTGGTGGTGGTTGTGGTAGTAGTGGTGGTGGTAGTGGTGGTGGTAGAGCAGGAGACAGTGATTATGGTGGTGGTGGTTGTGGTAGTAGTGGTGGTGGTGGTGGTGGTTGTGGTAGTAGTGGTGGTGGTGGTGGTGGTAGAGCAGGAGACAGTGATTATGGTGGTGGTGGTGGTGGTAGTAGTGGTGGTGGTGGTGGTTGTGGTAGTAGTGGTGGTGGTGGTAGAGCAGGAGACAGTGATTATGGTGGTGGTGATAGAGCAGGAGACAGTGATTATGGTGGTGGTGGTGGTGGTGGTGGTAGAGCAGGAGACAGTGATTATGGTGGTGGTGGTTGTGGTAGTAGTGGTGGTGGTGGTGGTGGTTGTGGTAGTAGTGGTGGTGGTGGTGGTGGTTGTGGTAGTAGTGGTGGTGGTGGTGGTGGTTGTGGTAGTAGTGGTGGTGGTGGTGGTGGTTGTGGTAGTAGTGGTGGTGGTGGTGGTAGAGCAGGAGACAGTGATTATGGTGGTGGTGGTTGTGGTAGTAGTGGTGGTGGTGGTGGTGGTTGTGGTAGTAGTGGTGGTGGTGGTAGAGCAGGAGACAGTGATTATGGTGGTGGTGGTGGTGGTAGAGCAGGAGACAGTGATTATGGTGGTGGTGGTTGTGGTAGTAGTGGTGGTGGTGGTGGTGGTTGTGGTAGTAGTGGTGGTGGTGGTAGAGCAGGAGACAGTGATTATGGTGGTGGTGGTGGTGGTAGAGCAGGAGACAGTGATTATGGTGGTGGTGGTTGTGGTAGTAGTGGTGGTGGTGGTGGTGGTTGTGGTAGTAGTGGTGGTGGTGGTGGTGGTTGTGGTAGTAGTGGTGGTGGTGGTGGTGGTTGTGGTAGTAGTGGTGGTGGTGGTGGTGGTTGTGGTAGTAGTGGTGGTGGTGGTGGTGGTTGTGGTAGTAGTGGTGGTGGTGGTGGTGGTTGTGGTAGTAGTGGTGGTGGTGGTGGTGGTTGTGGTAGTAGTGGTGGTGGTGGTGGTGGTTGTGGTAGTAGTGGTGGTGGTGGTGGTAGAGCAGGAGACAGTGATTATGGTGGTGGTGGTGGTGGTAGAGCAGGAGACAGTGATTATGGTGGTGGTGGTTGTGGTAGTAGTGGTGGTGGTGGTGGTGGTTGTGGTAGTAGTGGTGGTGGTGGTTGTGGTAGTAGTGGTGGTGGTGGTGGTGGTTGTGGTAGTAGTGGTGGTGGTGGTGGTGGTAGTAGTGGTGGTGGTGGTGGTGGTTGTGGTAGTAGTGGTGGTGGTGGTGGTGTGGTAGTAGTGGTGGTGGTGGTGGTTGTGGTAGTAGTGGTGGTGGTGGTGGTTGTGGTAGTAGTGGTGGTGGTGGTGGTAGAGCAGGAGACAGTGATTATGGTGGTGGTGGTTGTGGTAGTAGTGGTGGTGGTGGTGGTGTTTGTGGTAGTAGTGGTGGTGGTGGTAGAGCAGGAGACAGTGATTATGGTGGTGGTGGTGGTGGTAGAGCAGGAGACAGTGATTATGGTGGTGGTGGTTGTGGTAGTAGTGGTGGTGGTGGTGGTGGTTGTGGTAGTAGTGGTGGTGGTGGTGGTGGTTGTGGTAGTAGTGGTGGTGGTGGTGGTGGTTGTGGTAGTAGTGGTGGTGGTGGTGGTGGTTGTGGTAGTAGTGGTGGTGGTGGTGGTGGTTGTGGTAGTAGTGGTGGTGGTGGTGGTAGAGCAGGAGACAGTGATTATGGTGGTGGTGGTGGTTGTGGTAGTAGTGGTGGTGGTGGTGGTGGTAGTAGTGGTGGTGGTGGTGGTGGTTGTGGTAGTAGTGGTGGTGGTGGTGGTGGTTGTGGTAGTAGTGGTGGTGGTGGTTGTGGTAGTAGTGGTGGTGGTGGTGGTGGTGGTAGAGCAGGAGACAGTGATTATGGTGGTGGTGGTTGTGGTAGTAGTGGTGGTGGTGGTGGTGGTTGTGGTAGTAGTGGTGGTGGTAGTGGTGGTGGTAGAGCAGGAGACAGTGATTATGGTGGTGGTGGTTGTGGTAGTAGTGGTGGTGGTGGTGGTGGTTGTGGTAGTAGTGGTGGTGGTGGTGGTGGTAGAGCAGGAGACAGTGATTATGGTGGTGGTGGTGGTGGTAGTAGTGGTGGTGGTGGTGGTTGTGGTAGTAGTGGTGGTGGTGGTAGAGCAGGAGACAGTGATTATGGTGGTGGTGATAGAGCAGGAGACAGTGATTATGGTGGTGGTGGTGGTGGTGGTGGTAGAGCAGGAGACAGTGATTATGGTGGTGGTGGTTGTGGTAGTAGTGGTGGTGGTGGTGGTGGTTGTGGTAGTAGTGGTGGTGGTGGTGGTGGTTGTGGTAGTAGTGGTGGTGGTGGTGGTGGTTGTGGTAGTAGTGGTGGTGGTGGTGGTGGTTGTGGTAGTAGTGGTGGTGGTGGTGGTAGAGCAGGAGACAGTGATTATGGTGGTGGTGGTTGTGGTAGTAGTGGTGGTGGTGGTGGTGGTTGTGGTAGTAGTGGTGGTGGTGGTAGAGCAGGAGACAGTGATTATGGTGGTGGTGGTGGTGGTAGAGCAGGAGACAGTGATTATGGTGGTGGTGGTTGTGGTAGTAGTGGTGGTGGTGGTGGTGGTTGTGGTAGTAGTGGTGGTGGTGGTGGTAGAGCAGGAGACAGTGATTATGGTGGTGGTGGTGGTAGAGCAGGAGACAGTGATTATGGTGGTGGTGGTTGTGGTAGTAGTGGTGGTGGTGGTGGTGGTTGTGGTAGTAGTGGTGGTGGTGGTGGTGGTTGTGGTAGTAGTGGTGGTGGTGGTGGTGGTTGTGGTAGTAGTGGTGGTGGTGGTGGTGGTTGTGGTAGTAGTGGTGGTGGTGGTGGTGGTTGTGGTAGTAGTGGTGGTGGTGGTGGTGGTTGTGGTAGTAGTGGTGGTGGTGGTGGTGGTTGAGTTGTGGTAGTAGTGGTGGTGGTGGTGGTGGTTGTGGTAGTAGTGGTGGTGGTGGTAGAGCAGGAGACAGTGATTATGGTGGTGGTGGTGGTGGTAGAGCAGGAGACAGTGATTATGGTGGTGGTGTTGTGGTAGTAGTGGTGGTGGTGGTGGTGGTTGTGGTAGTAGTGGTGGTGGTGGTTGTGGTAGTAGTGGTGGTGGTGGTGGTGGTAGTGGTGATAGTGGTGGTGGTGGTGGTTGTGGTAGTAGTGGTGGTGGTGGTGGTGGTGGTGGTAGTAGTGGTGGTGGTAGTGGTGGTGGTAGGTTGAAGTGATTGTGGTGGTGGTGGTTGTGGTAGTAGTGGTGGTGGTGGTGGTGGTTGTGGTAGTAGTGGTGGTGGTGGTGGTAGAGCAGGAGACAGTGATTATGGTGGTGGTGGTTGTGGTAGTAGTGGTGGTGGTGGTGGTTGTGGTAGTAGTGGTGGTGGTGGTAGAGCAGGAGACAGTGATTATGGTGGTGGTGGTGGTAGAGCAGGAGACAGTGATTATGGTGGTGGTGGTGGTGGTAGAGCAGGAGACAGTGATTATGGTGGTGGTGGTGGTAGAGCAGGAGGCAGTGAGTATGGTGGTGGTGGTGGTGGTAGAGCAGGAGACGTGATTATGGTGGTGGTGGTTGTGGTAGTAGTGGTGGTGGTGGTGGTGGTTGTGGTAGTAGTGGTGGTGGTGGTGGTGGTAGTGTGGTAGTAGTGGTGGTGGTGGTGGTAGAGCAGGAGACAGTGATTATGGTGGTGGTGGGTGGTGGTGGTGGTGTGTGGTAGTAGTGGTGGTGGTGGTAGAGCAGGAGACAGTGATGATGGTGGTGGTGGTGGTGGTAGAGCAGGAGACAGTGATTATGGTGGTGGTGGTTGTGGTAGTAGTGGTGGTGGTGGTGGTGGTTGTGGTAGTAGTGGTGGTGGTGGTAGAGCAGGAGACAGTGATTATGGTGGTGGTGGTGGTGGTAGAGCTGGAGAGAGTGTGGTGGTGGTGGTTGTGGTAGTAGTGGTGGTGGTGGTGGTGGTAGTGGAGACAGTGGTTGTGGTGGTGGTGGTTGTGGTAGTAGTGGTGGTGGTGGTGGTGGTTGTGGTAGTAGTGGTGGTGGTGGTGGCTATGGTAGTAGTTGTGGTGGTGGTGGCTGTGATAATAGTGGTGGTGGTGGTGGTGGCTGTGGTAGTAGTGGTGGTGGTGGTGATAGCTGTGGTAGTAGTGGTGGTGGTGGTGGTGGTTGTGGTAGTAGTGGTGGTGGTGGTGGTAGAGCAGGAGACAGTGATTATGGTGGTGGTGGTGGTGGTAGAGCAGGAGACAGTGATTATGGTGGTGGTGGTTGTGGTAGTAGTGGTGGTGGTGGTGGTGGTTGTGGTAGTAGTGGTGGTGGTGGTTGTGGTAGTAGTGGTGGTGGTGGTGGTGGTTGTGGTAGTAGTGGTGGTGGTGGTTGTGGTAGTAGTGGTGGTGGTGGTGGTGGTTGTGGTAGTAGTGGTGGTGGTGAGTGAGTGGTGGTTGTGGTAGTAGTGGTGGTGGTGGTGGTTGTGGTAGTAGTGGTGGTGGTGGTGGTTGTGGTAGTAGTGGTGGTGGTGGTGGTAGAGCAGGAGACAGTGATTATGGTGGTGGTGGTTGTGGTAGTAGTGGTGGTGGTGGTGGTGGTTGTGGTAGTAGTGGTGGTGGTGGTAGAGCAGGAGACAGTGATTATGGTGGTGGTGGTGGTGGTAGAGCAGGAGACAGTGATTATGGTGGTGGTGGTTGTGGTAGTAGTGGTGGTGGTGGTGGTGGTTGTGGTAGTAGTGGTGGTGGTGGTGGTGGTTGTGGTAGTAGTGGTGGTGGTGGTGGTGGTTGTGGTAGTAGTGGTGGTGGTGGTGGTGGTTGTGGTAGTAGTGGTGGTGGTGGTGGTGGTTGTGGTAGTAGTGGTGGTGGTGGTGGTAGAGCAGGAGACAGTGATTATGGTGGTGGTGGTGGTTGTGGTAGTAGTGGTGGTGGTGGTTGTGGTAGTAGTGGTGGTGGTGGTGGTGGTTGTGGTAGTAGTGGTGGTGGTGGTGGTGGTTGTGGTAGTAGTGGTGGTGGTGGTTTGTGGTAGTAGTGGTGGTGGTGGTGGTGGTAGAGCAGGAGACAGTGATTATGGTGGTGGTGGTTGTGGTAGTAGTGGTGGTGGTGGTGGTGGTTGTGGTAGTAGTGGTGGTGGTAGTGGTGGTGGTAGAGCAGGAGACAGTGATTATGGTGGTGGTGGTTGTGGTAGTAGTGGTGGTGGTGGTGGTGGTTGTGGTAGTAGTGGTGGTGGTGGTGGTGGTGGTAGAGCAGGAGACAGTGATTATGGTGGTGGTGGTGGTGGTAGTAGTGGTGGTGGTGGTGGTGGTTGTGGTAGTAGTGGTGGTGGTGGTAGAGCAGGAGACAGTGATTATGGTGGTGGTGATAGAGCAGGAGACAGTGATTATGGTGGTGGTGGTGGTGGTGGTAGAGCAGGAGACAGTGATTATGGTGGTGGTGGTTGTGGTAGTAGTGGTGGTGGTGGTGGTGGTTGTGGTAGTAGTGGTGGTGGTGGTGGTGGTTGTGGTAGTAGTGGTGGTGGTGGTGGTGGTTGTGGTAGTAGTGGTGGTGGTGGTGGTGGTTGTGGTAGTAGTGGTGGTGGTGGTGGTAGAGCAGGAGACAGTGATTATGGTGGTGGTGGTTGTGGTAGTAGTGGTGGTGGTGGTGGTGGTTGTGGTAGTAGTGGTGGTGGTGGTAGAGCAGGAGACAGTGATTATGGTGGTGGTGGTGGTGGTAGAGCAGGAGACAGTGATTATGGTGGTGGTGGTTGTGGTAGTAG